>PNEQ01002362.1:0-19587 GCA_003012365.1 Medauroidea extradentata
GACGACTGTTCAAGGGCGTCCAGCGAGTGGGACCGCAGCAAGTAGTAGGAAGAAGGTGATTCTAGGCCAGAAAGATTCTGCGGTATTATTTCTTTGGGTCCACCATTGTGAGTGACTAGTAACCTTTCTATATACAGAGAACTTGTGTAGATGTATTTTTTTTATCCTTTATGTAAATAGTAGTTATTTCTTCTGTTTGACATTTATTTTGATAAATCTTAACAGACATAGATTTTTTTTTGTATATACAGTTGTAAATAAACTAGGTTAGCTTTATTTTCTTTATTTTATCAAAGTCCTCCATCCCCAAACGTACCTAGCCCGCAACTTGTAACAGTAATTACATTTATTGCAAAATCCTATGCCATACGTATTAAAAAAAACATTAGCACTCAATTATTGAAATAATTAACGTATTACGATTTTATATGCAACTCGCTGACTGACAAAATCCACATGTATATTAGGCAATGCACTCATAAATACAATGTCACACCAGTTACAAAACTTACATGGATTTAAAAAAAAAACATCACTTTAATTAAAACCAATACACATATAAAACATACACATAATTTTTCTCACATTACTTCACTCGTCAAATCACTTTAGGCCCAATGTCTTCTGTTTTCACCATAAAGTATGTAAAAGCCGAACTGTCGAACAAAGAAACGGTTTCAAACACGTTGATATAGCTCACTTGCATTATAAAATGCAACTTTCAATAACCAAAGCACTTATGGAATTGTGGAATTCGTTGATATGCATGCTTAAGATCTAATTTCGTAAAAATAGTACATTTGCTTGCCCTGTTAAACAATTGTTCAACTCGAGGTAGAGGGTGTTGGTCAAATTTCAAAACTGGATTCAAAATCCTTCTAAAAATTTCCACAGATGCGCACATCCCCATTTCCTTCCATAATGGGGACAATAGGGGTACCCCACTGACTGTAATCTAATGCAATAAGTATTCCCTCTTTTACTAGTCTATGTATTTCATGTTCTACTGTTTTCTTCATGGCAAATGGAATAGGTCTAACCTTTTTGTATTGAGGCGAAGCCTCTACTTTCAGCTCCAATGAAACTACTCCCTTGTTGAAAGTGCCTAAGGAATCTGAGAAAACGGCCAGAAAACCTTTAGCCCATTTTGTTACTCCCTTCGCTGCATTATCTGACAAATGTTTACTGTTGTTTCAGTCACTATTTTGCTCTTATTTCTTTTAAAAATATTAGTGTTTCCTTTGTTCTCAATTTTTAAACCTAAGCTTCTAAACTATTTATTTCCCAACAAGGATGGGCCCTGGCTGTCTACTACAAGCACTTCCATATTTGAAAGATGTATGTGATCTTTTTGAACTTGTACTTTGATTTTTCCAATAGGTCGTATTGTGTAATCAGAATAAGTAATCAAGCATGTTTAAAAAAGGTTACAAATTAATATCTGAAAAAAACTTATAATGTTTCAGAGGTAATATTGTTTGACAAGTTCCTGTATCAATTAAAAATACTATTTCTTTACCATTCAGTTTGAACTCATTCAAATTACTACTGCCTTTATGCACTTGTTTCAAATGGTACAAAAGTTCCTCTACAAGTATGCCTTCCTTATGCAAATTTACTTTATCTTCGCCAAATGTACTGGACTTAGCACATACTGTCTTCAAATGACCCTTTACCTTACAATTGTTAAAATAATAATCCCTGAATAGACAATGCTTGGCCACATGATTATTTTTGCCACAAACTTCACATGGTTGCTTACGTGATACAGAAGTAGCTTCTTTTGGTGTCTCCTTAACTGCATACCGTTCAGTAAGCCTACTAGGTGTCTTCACGAAGTGGACTGGTTCACTCTTCACAGGTAAATCACACTGATGTCCTGCTGCTTCCTTGAGATTAGCTATATCCATTGCCTTCTTTAGTGACAAAGCAGCCTCCTCTTCTTCGAACAAGCAATATCTAATTGCCCCTTCACCTAGGCCCATAATAAAACAATCTCTAAGAGACATATTAAATGCTTCTTTAAATTCACATGTTGATGCCAGCAAACAGAGTCTTGCAGCCCAATCATCAACAGATTCATTATCTTCTCTATATACATTATAAAACACAAATCGGCGAGCAAAACTACTCTTGATTGGAGCAAAATGTTCAGCTATAATCTTCCCCAATTCATCAAATGTTTTATTTCCAGGTTCACATGGTACACATAAATTAGTAATTAACTTAAAAGCATCCTCTGTTAAACAACTCAAGAAAAATGCCTTCTTCTTTTCGTCCTGTGTGATGTCATGTGCGACGAAATACTGCTTCAAATGTACACTGAATATTTTCCAATCTGAGTTCACATCGAAATGACGCATTTGGCTTGTCATTGCTATAGCCACTGTATTGTTTCTCAGTGAACTGTGAGTAATCCTTACTTCAATATCTGTACTGGCACTCTTAATGTAGGTAACACAATCCTCGTCGCCATTTGTAATGTCTTCGTAGACCAAATATACTTCATGTTTTATAATCACATTTTATTCACCATTTTGTTTATGAATCAACACAGCTTATTTACACTGCATAGAGTATAACATTTACTTGACTTGAATACTCTGCACACCTATTTTTGAATTCTATTTTTACAGTACATTTAATCTAATGCATAACGGTACCACACTTTCTTTGTATAACTAGATAAATTTGCAAATAAAAAGAGTGTTTGTTTTAGCTCAGTACAAACGAATGCCGCAATGTTGATGTTTCTGTAACGTCATTGGACTTCTTATTGCGCGTCTGTTTAACTATACAACAGCAACTTGCACTTAATTTGTGACATTGTGTTAAATCCTGTATGGTATAGCGCGAACTCCAATGAGTTATAAACGTGTACAGTAGTTCCTTTGTCAGCAATACAACTGAATTTCCGACAAATGCAACATTTACTACAACGCTATGTGACAATACAAGACGGACTTGGCGTGGTTTGTACAAGATAAGACTGCTATCAGCAACAAAAGTATAGTTTATGTATTCAGAGGTTATTTCAATGCATTGTGTATGACATGGTTGGCATAAAATAAGCAAGTACATTTAATTCAAAAGTTGCGACCAAATATTGACATCTGTTTTTATTGTCCCGCCTGTTGAAACAACATAGCCAATAGGCAAGCTCAAGGCACCCGTGATTGGCTGATAATTCGAGAGGTGGGTGGGGTCCTGCAAAATGTTGATAATAGACGGCAGCACAGCAGGCTGCGACTATCAGCTCTCTCACTAGAAATGTAAAAATTATTGGGAGAAAAAAGTATTTTTAACAGAAATATTAATCTGTTATATTATTTTCCTGACTTGCGCAGCCAGAATGCTCCATCACCAGTTTGTAAGAGCCAGGTTTCCTTAAACCCATTCAAACTAATAGCTCGATATGTTCACTTATTGGACGCATACTAACTTTGTTCAGTTGACATTTAAAACCAAAATGTATTATTCCTGCCTGTATCGGAAACAATAAAATTAATCTGTAGTAAGTTATCATTCCAAAATTTGAATTAAAGTAACATAAATTCAAACGTAACACTAAAACATTGTAAAAATAAATTAAGTGTTCTGTCATCACTCCTATCAACTCAGAGCCAAGTGCCAGTTAAATCTTAAATATTAATTAAAAATTCTGCAATTGTGCATGCGTTAACAACGAGCAAATTTCCCGAGTTAGCTTTAAGTAACTGGAACTATTAAATTTCATCAGTTTTTTAAAATCAGTGAAAATCTCACAACATATTATGCTTAGTGGGCGGCGGCAAACAAAAACAACTTTCCAATTTCGTCATGTGCGTTAGCCAATAAAAAAGTGTTTTCAATGTTTACGGCGGCATTTGAATATATGGGATTTTCAAAGCTCAATAACTTGAAAATTAAAATGTGCACTGAATTATTACGAGGTTGCATTCGGTGCGAAAATAAGTCGGAAGAATCATGTAAATATTAAATTGTTTTTCTAGGTATTATCCTCACTATTCATGAACACTGCCAGTCAACAAAAATTAACACACGTATCAAGAACACAATGCAATAAATCCACGACAATAATTTACATTTGTTTTCACCACACTCGGAACACAATTACGACATATACTGTATATGCTAGTAAATATAATTTTGTGACGATTTTCCTATGAAGCTCATAAATGTGAAACTTCCCTTCCAGCATCATTCGAAACAAGAGAAGGCTACGCAGTTTGAATTTACCGGAAACGTAACACACTTATTACTTGGCACAAGAAATGTATCTCGCAAACATGAAAACTTACAGATAGAATATTCCAAACACAATTATTGTATTACAATTTAATGTAGTTTCAAACATTCTTGCTAAAAATATGATGGCTACCCTAAATAGCAAGGTGACTTGTTCACAAATGATGATGTCCATCTCGCCTGCTACGAATGTTTTCATCACCCATCATGCCTTGCGTTGTTGCTCATTTGTTTCTACCGAGACTACCCTACCTTCAGAACGCCAGTAAGCTCAGCTGGAAGTAACGTCATGTATAGCCTCCAGCCTAGATGCCAAATACTTGCCAGCTGTGTCAGTAAATAAGGGAATACAGCCTCTGTGGACTCTGATCATGCAGGTAATTCAACTGACAGAAGATCAACAATTTGTATCTTGTTTAAAGTTTTGGAATTCACAGTTTCATGGAACTCATCAAAACAGAGGTGCTGCAGTCTGTCCCCTAACTACATTGAGCAGTAGAGTGGGTGAGACTTGCTGGATCAAGAGTTTACTACAAGATATTGGGGCACAAATCTTGAATGCCATACATATTCATGAAAACAGTCAAGTGGCGATTTATGTACTAGCTGGAAATCCAGTATTCCATCACAGAATGAAGCATGTAAACACAAGATTTTACTTTGTACGACAAATAATGGATAGTGGTTGGTTAATCTGAAGTACAGAAGTATCAAAAATCTGGTTGCAGACAATCTAACTGAAGCACGTTTCTAAGGTTCTTCTTGAAAGGTTCAGCCAAAACATAGATTTGGTTTAATGGACTAATATATTTAATTATTTTTCTTGTAAAGACTTTTAAAACTTGTGACCTCAGCGTTAATTGTTTATAGGTATAGTATTAGTTTAATTTTAAACTGATAATTTTTCATTGATGGAATGTGTTAGTTCACTATGTAAAATTGATGTTGTTTAAGTTCTAGTTGATGTTAGGCAATGCTGTTATAGGTTGACAGGAGTGTCTTGTGTTTTCCGTGCTGTCAAATCTTAATCAGTACGTGTGCAGAGTCTGTTGTGGTCATGCATATAAACCTCAACTTTGTATAAACAATTACCAGTTATTTCAAAATGCCCTAACATCATCAACTACTGAAAAACAGAATATTACACAGTTCTGGTCAGAGGTTTCCTCGCTCTGCTATATGCTAAGATTCTGACAGGAGCTTAAAAATTAATGTAATTGTGATGAAAAATAAACAAACCAAGTTTTAAATCATACTTTGCAAAATTATATTCTAAATGTCTCTGCGGCAACATGTGAGAACTGTGGTCAGCATAAAACTATTTAATGTCAAACTTCACATTTTTACATTCCAAATACAAAGTATTATTTTACAAAAGAGATATGAACAACACGCACAACATAATGTAACTCTGTCAATTATTTCATAATCTAAAAATCAGAGTTATCATTTCAGTTGAAATACACAAAAACATATAAATGGCAATTATTCAATTCAAGATATGGTAATGATACGGTACTCAATACAGATGTATGAAAGAGAAATGTAGGAACTTTTAACTAAGAAAAGTTAATGGCTTGTTGGTTTTTAGCACATCCATCGATACAAACATGCACAGCCACAACATAATGTAAATGTACATGAGGGAAAAACAACTTTGTACACCACGAGAGTGGCAATACTGAAAATTCGTGTTACTGTTGGAAGGTTGTGGTGAACATGCACCTCTGTTCAAACAACAACACTAAAAAAAGTACAAAAGAAATTATAGTTATAATATGAACCACATATTTCTGTACTACACATTGAAAAAGTAAATATTGATAAGATTTAAAATTTTTACAGTGAGATATGTAATCTTTAAGGCAAAAAAAATTGATGATAATATTAGATTAAATACGTATTACTACAAAATGTAATCCTCATTAAAAAAAACCACAGAGCGTAGATATGACAATTGTCTTGATCATGTAAATGTCTTGATAGCAAATGCCACACAAGGAAGTAGCTGGCAGGGTTATCTACTGGCTCTTGGGAAAATATTTTGGTGAAGAAGGCAATGGTGTCATAGCCTTCAGTGGTGTTTGATATCGTATACTCTGAGCCTGATGCTGTGGTGTTCTGTTGTAATAGCTAGGTGATTTTATCAGCAACTGTTTCTTTATATGTGGCATTTCTCCATTACCCGTGCCTCGATGCTCATATTTAATTATATTGCAGTCTTTAAGTGGGGACTTCTCCTTCAAAACCCTTCTTTTGTTGCAACTTTTACTCTGTACATTCTGACAAGCACGTGATGCACCGTAGAGATTATAAGGAACGTCAATATTTTCTTTTGATTGTCCGGCCCATGACGCTGTAACCAACTGACTGTTTTTTGCTTGAGATTTCTTACATTTCGCACTATCATTCCTACCTGAACTGAGACTTCTGAAAGGTTTTCTTCGTGGAGTCCCAATTTTTTTTGGGCTACTGTTAGTGTTAATAGTGTTATGAAATTTCATTTCTTTACCAGAGTTTAATGGTGATGATTTGTATTTGACACTGTTCTTGAAAGAGTGAGGACTGTGCATTTTGTTCATTGTAGCAACAGAGTTTTTGCCACCGGAATATCCTGGCGAAGAATTTGAATCGTCGAACAATTTGGTCCTCGCCATCACCATCCCAGCATTTGCACTGCGCAGCCAAGCAACAGAAGGTCGCCCTGTTGCTGGGTGACAAGCTTCTGTTTCATCATTTCTTTCAACGAGGTATTTGCATGCTTCGTTCCAGTTTTCAGTGATGTTTCCTTCATCCACGCCATCAGCACCAAAAAAGGTCCTCCTTTCTTTGCTTGCAGACCAATGCAACTGGTTTGGATTATCATTAGCTGAAAAAGAACTTTGACAGAATTTCGGATCATTTTGGTTAGAACCAAAAAATTCATTGGCTTTTGAATTACATACCACACGTGCAGTGCTTGCTTCTCTCAGGGCACTGCATTGGGGCAGCCCTGCACGTATTGTGTTTGGACGACCTCTTTTCAAACTGCTTCGCTGATAAAACAAGCTGGCTGCGTCAGGGTTATCGTAAGAAGCTTCGTGCTTTAATGACACGTGTCGTGATAATTTAGTTCCCGCGTCAATTGTTTGCTCCGAATTGTCTTTGGATCTCCTCCTGATGGTACCAATTTTTCGAGCACTAGGAGAACGTATGACTTTGTGTTCCGAACTACGACGAATCTTCAGTTCCCGACCAAGAATTCTAGCGAGCTGATCTGTCGAAGTACTTTCAAGATGAACAGAATGCTCTAAAGTCTTTTCATACTCACACTGGACAGACTCGACACTAACACCCCCGTTGGTGGCTGATGATTGAGTACAGGCAACAGTTGTTTCGCAACTATTACACCCACAGGCACAAGTCACGTGACCAAATTCTTGGAATATGTGGCTTTCAATAGCAGTGACACGATTTTTGATATCTTCATACTCACTCTTGAAGATCTCAACAAATTCTGATTCTTTGACGTTGCTTGGTGACTGTTGTTTGCTTACATCACAATCCTCAGTTGACAGATTGCAGCTGGCTTCACTGATGCTCTCGAATGAAGACCTGCTGAAATGTAGCTCTTTGTTTTTAGGCATGTTTGTAGAAACTGGCACATCCGAAGTACTGTGCCTTTTCACTCTTTTCCACAATCGTTCCAGTGAATTCCTCTTTCGTCTTTCAGTGTCCGGATCAGCATGGGACTCCTAAAAAATAAAATGCTCCATCAAAAATAGTTTACGAACATCGCAAAATGACCTGCAATAACTTAGGCTGTTCTCAATTTATTTCCACATTCCTAACTACATGCGAATATCTAACCATTGTTACAATTTATTTATTTAATTTATAGGTGTCTTCATTTAGGGAAAACTCTAGAAAGGAAATTCTAAATAATTTAAGTGACAAAAATATGCTTTTGAGTAAAAGGGATAAACAGTGATGCGTATGTATGGGATCTTTTAACAAACGTAAAAACTATTAAGACAATTATAGAGATTTAGCTTTTACAGCAAAGATAGGCACTGACACTTTGTTAGTTTTGATGTAATTAACATAATTCGGTGTATTTTGGCACTTACATCATTTAGAATTTTCACTCTACAACTACTGTGGCAAACAAGATTGATGTGCTAGAATTCATTCTTAATGTTACACAAGCTTTCAGGGGGTACACATTGCTTTAAATAGTAATAACTTTCTACCACAAATAAAGATAGTGTCTCTTAAGATTTTAATTTATTTTATAGAAAACATACAACCACGGCTGCAAATTTTATGTAACTTATTTACACAGACTTACTTGTAACCCTCTCTAGAACTAAAAATGTATCTGTTAAATATTACCCATGACAGTTCAAATAATTTATGTGATAATAACAGTAACATATGAAAAAGCAAAACTAACTACTATTGAGCACATAAAAAATTGTACCATCAAATAAAAAGTTGAGACATTTTTAGCAAGATGTGACATACAAAATTACAAACTAGTACTGTATTTTTAAAAAGTTAAAACATTTCAAACCAGTTTCACCAACAAGGGTCAAATTTTACACTAAGTAACATAAAATTTTTTTTAATGTTTTAAACTTAGCTAAACGTTATGGCCGGTTCTGCCACAGTTCCCAAGAGTTTAACGTTGGACTTGGATTTCCTGTATTTTATGTTTTACAGAGAGGCTTTTATCACAGCAAGAATAGTCTAATAATGTGCAAAAAAACTGAATGATGGTTTTTTCAAAGAATCTGTTTTAGCAGAACAAATGTTCGCAATATTGTCATTGGTGATGGAACAATCGGTTCCTTGGTACATTGGTTGTAGGTTCTTAAAAGAACCGCACCGGCACAGACAGTGTTTATAAGCTCAGTCTTAGGTTCTTAAATTCCGTTATGAAAAGGTATTAAACGTCTCATTTGTATTTTACCGAACTGCTGCATTAATTTAAGGGCAAAAAAAATCTACACGAGAAGAAAAATTTAAACAATTATTACTTACTTTAAAATTAACTTTAATCGGCCCTTCAAGCCTTTGTTTAGCCACAAAAACATTGCTTGAAACTTTTCAAACCTCTAAACTTGCACTCTTGGAGAATTTTCAACTGCGTTTTTATTGTATCTTCGGTAAAATACATTACAGAAGTAGGCCTACACAAAAACTTATTATTGTGTTTTACATTGATTATTATAATGATTGTGGTAAATAAACAAATATCACAGCAGCCACTTAGCAGCAAGAAAACAACGAAACTGCTTCTTTATCTATGAGAAAAGGGAAGGGACATTTATAAAAACAAAATCTTAGGCTGATAGCGTACCTGCCAACGACATAAATCCATAGAGAATGGTTTAACATGTAACACCATCTTTGATTTTATAAATTTTAGACTTATACATGCAACAATAGTAGAGCTTCGAAGATGATATACCCAGTAGCGGCTGGTGAAGTCAGATAATGGAAGTTCACACGTTGTCACAAAAAATAATTACCTAAGAAAGAAAATTTTTAGTTAAAAACAGTTACAAATTGTTTCTACACTAAATTCCGTGTTGTTTCTAAACTTTTCGTGATAGAGAACATGGGTTAAAATTTCATTACCTGTACTGAAAGTTGTTTAATTTCCCTTTATTTAATTTCCAGGCAAATTTCAATATGGATCTTAACTAAGCAGTAAGTACGTATAATTTTCTACCTAGTTTAAATTAAATTGTTAGGTTATAATTTTCGGCAATTAAATGACAGTTAATACTTTCTTTATTCGTAACGCCTGATGTTAAAATATAATTTTTTAGTAAGATTGTTGGGTAATATTTCATATCTTGGATGCAATATGTAAAATGACTATTTCTACGAATATATATTCATTTCCTGACATTTGTTTTACATTTAAAACCACAGTGTCTCCTCGGTAGTTTTGCTCAAGGCTCGAGTCATATTTTTGGTCAGAATGTTTGTTTGGCCTGGTATTACATAAAGCGTAACTGTGGGCATCTAGAGAGGTGTTTTATAGCTGCGGGGATGTAACACTAGCTGCGCCAGTAGGTGCTGCCACCACGAGGTGAAAGAAGGAACAGTTTCCACGATCAACTGGCATGAGGACAGTCAGACGTGTGCACTTATCCAATGTTAAAACTCTCATAAGAGGCAACGTTATTTTGTCATGCACATGCGCAGAAAGGCTGAGCAGGGAGGCTGAGAGGAGAGCACAGCTCTGTTGTGCACAGTTCAAAGTTGCAACATCGCAGCTTTACAGGATAAAAACTCAGTGCATTTGCGATCGGTTAGACGAACATTTCAAACTGTACTGGCACTACAAAACACACAAGACTGTTTTAAATATTTTACAAAATTTCTTCACAGAAAATTGGGTGTGCAAGTGCACTTGTATACCGGCCGCTACTGGATATACCGGAAATATTATATTTAACAATAATGTAATATTTTCATCAACTGAGTCTGTAGAACTGCAGAACTGATAATTTATTTAATAGTACAGTGAACCTTCGATAACTCGGACCGCGATGTCCCGGACTTTGGATAACTCGGACAGAATTTTTAAAAATATTTTTATAACTTTTAATTAATTATTTCTTGGTTAAAAGACATAAAAAATTGTTTATGCTGGATTTAAATTCATCACATTATATTTTAGAACAGTAATAAACTTTACAACGTAGTCGTCCATCGCTACTTAGCCTTTAATAATCCCACAGTAAATATCTGGCAAGTTCCGTGTGGTACAATGTTGTTAGCAAGGCGCCCGACGCATGAGTAAAGATGCAACACAGAAGGCCGACCCCTCACTTCTTTATCTTTCCTCCCTCTTCACCCAGCGAGCCAGGCACGCACGTGTGTCGTAAACAAACATTTCAGCATGTTGCTTGTGAAATGACGGTAACTACGGGTTACAATGACACATAAACGGAAAATTATTTTGTTCTGGTATGTGCAATGAATTCAGGGCTGCAAAACAAATTGTTCGGGACATTAAAAAGAAAAATTAAAAATCATTGCTTACAATGGCGGCGATGAATGGGACAAACAGTGCACTGCATAGTACAAGCGGTCGGCATTAGTTGGCTGTGACATACTTTTACGTTACTGATGTTTCATAACGTTTTCCTTGCGAATGTTACTTCTGCCGGGATTTGAAGGCTTGTTGCTATACGAAGGAGGTGTAGCATGGTGATAGCCATAATTTCCAGGCGGCACGTACTGTGAAACTTTTAGTTTTGTGACGAGCTTGCCTCAGT
Organism: Medauroidea extradentata; assembly: GCA_003012365.1. NCBI lineage: Eukaryota > Metazoa > Arthropoda > Insecta > Phasmatodea > Phasmatidae > Medauroidea > Medauroidea extradentata. The sequence goes on from PNEQ01002362.1 coordinate 11,529, forward strand.
GCACAGTTTACAGATACTTGTTACGCTTACCGCGATGTTTGGCTGCTTGTAAGTGTTTGCTATTGCGTTGCATGCCATGAAAACATGCACAATTAGTGAACTAGGCTTTATCAGCGCTAGTAATCGACATGACGATACAAGTGTTGTGTCAGGCTTCTGTTCACATAACAGTATGATGACTTGGAGACTGCATTTACCTGCGGACGTTGTGACCACTGCAGTTTATTCTCCTGTGTATTACGCCGTATGTGTGCGGCAAAATACGTCGACAGCATTTTCTGTGTCTACCATCAAGTGGGGCTGTGGATGGTCTGGGTGGACGGCTCTTGCTACGCGAGTTTTAGTTGTACTTCAGCTGCATAACCAGGTATGTTTGGCGTCAACTTATTTTCACCGTAGGTTCTACAGTTGGAAAAAAGGAACTGCGTCGCGAAAGGTAATTGAGTCTCTGCATTATAAGTTTATGTTAAAAACAGTTCAAAAGGAATATAATTGTTTGGTGATTTAATTAGGGCACAACAATATAAAATTACGAATGTTTGGTATTGTGACAAAGCACTGATGCATAACTTTTGCTCGTTACTGAGCAAGAGGACTTCTCAAGCAACACAAAAAAGGCAATTTTTAAAATGATTTTGGATGTATTGAATGGAATACTTACATGTGTGCTAATATTAAAGAACACCTACCATTTTGTCATCATCTGAAATGTGTTTCATTTCCATAAAAATATTAATTGTTAACTCGTTCAAATCATTGTAAATTATTATTTTTTGTATAATCTGACCAGACTGTGACAAAATTTAGTTCATAAATAAGGCATAATTATCGTTGTAAGTAAAAAATTTTTGGACAATTGCATGCACAATGTAGTCATGTTACAAATATGTTAGACACATTGTAGATTTAAGAGAACAAATTTCTAATTATTAAACAATATTTAAATTTTCATGTCTTTCATTAATTTTTGTTATTTTAATGAGAACAATAGACTGTATCTGTAATGCATTTCATGTTTTGTATGTGGAGTAATAGTGTACTAAAAATATTTTTTTTGGACTGATTTGGATTGGAACCAGAATAAAAATGTTATTTAGCCAAGTCTTACCGACTGCGCAATTAGAACACTTGTGAAATATGTCTTCTAAAATAAGACGTGTACAATGTCACAAATACTTTGATTTTAAACAACAGAGTTTACAAAACAAAATTGCCTATTACCTGGCATAATTACTACCATGGAGTTTTATTTCTTGTACAATTGAAGTAATTTCCTGTTCTCTATTTTCGTTAATATTTTGCAACGGCATGCTGCAAAGCAAACAGTAAGCTATGACGTAGACAAGACAGCTTTTTGCTGGTATCTGTAATGCTGAAATATAGTTTTTAATATGGAAAGGTTTCCAAAAAATATGGAAAGGTTTTCAATAACATCTGCAAACAGTAAATTGTAACACTTGTATGTATAAGGTAGTGTGAGGCAGTCCACCCACCACTTAGGCCTTTATTATTTTGTGTCATGTTTTTATTATATTTATTTCCTTATGTTCGATTTATTGAATTTGCTATTATCTATTTAATTATTTTGAGGTATTGTTGAGAGGAGTTTGGTATTTTATCTGTATCAGTATTGAAATTATTAAATTTAATATTTAAATTGGTTTGTTTAGACTAAGCCAAATTTGTGTTTTAATTAAAATTTAATATTATCATTTGCAGCTTAACTGTTATTGTATTGTAACTCAGGGCTGGGTGTATTGTTGGCTAGTTCTGTTTGATGGCACAGGTGTGCCTGCCCAGTTCCAGGAATCGCTATATTTAGATTTTTAACTGTTTTTCTAATACTTTTACTTTTCACGTAGTGCACGTGCGCCACCGCTCGTTGAGTGTGCGAGAGAGATGGTGATATGTTTGCGTGGGCCTGCTTGGGCCAATGGAAAGACATGTAGTTTAAATTTGTTAAAATTATATTGTAAATTAAAATATAATTACAGTTTTTAGAAGAATATTTTCACACTTTACACGTTGTTTAGATGTATAAAGTTTGTAATTTATTATTATATTTAATTTAGTATTAATTTTCCATTACATTTTTACCTTGGTGCGTTGGGTGGCCGCTAGAGGCGCTGCAGGGAGAGAGCAAGCTTCGCGGGGTCGGCCATACTTACTTGTTGTCTAGTCGCGGACGAAGATGGCGGTCTGGAACGATTGGTGGGCTGTGTGGGAGCGAGGTGGCACAGCAGTCATGTATTCGCAGTTAATCTTTCAGTGCTTGTAGTCGCAGAGTGGAGGGCTAGCACATTTGCGAGAATGTTATTATTAAGATGTCGTAGCTTGTTTCGGTCCTTTGAAACTTTGTTTTAAATTCTTAAAGTTTTTGGAGTTGAGCTGTTCTCTCCCGGGAGCGTCAGGCTTGGACGGACAATGATGAAGACTATTATGATTAAAACCTAAAACTTTCAGTATGTAAAGTTGATTTTTTTAAAAGTTATTTAATTAAACAGTCACGCCAACAAGCTTTTAATTTTTTGAGTAGACTGCTGCAAATAGATTCTTATGGACCACTATACGATCACATTTGGCCACTAGCAGTAATGTAAGTAGCTTCATCATCCAGACGCGTCACATATATGGTGCCGTGACCAGGATTTGTGGTCAACGAGGACGTATAATTGCTTCAGTCCAGCGCAGCCGACCCGTCACAGTAGGGTTATGTCAGACTTATTCATGTTATTTATTAATTTTTTTTTTTAAGTTTACCATGCTTGGGGAAGAAAGGCTCATAGTTATTTGTTTTTATTATAATAGATATGATCAAAATTCAGTTAGTGCAAATTAACATAATTATAGCTAGATGGTGAGGCAATATTTTGTGTAAACAAGTACGGTAGATTTGTTCTAGATCGGGCAAGTCGTAGAAATATCCTATGCATCTTTGTGTGTATGTAACAGTTGATTGTGTGACCTAGAGCAGAGGGTGTTGGAGAGGCTTATAGATATTTCACAGTTTAGATGTTTGTGATTGGCTGGCAGGTAGCTATACAGTAGATGACAGGGTAGATCAACCAGCCTTAGCCAGGTTTGAGAAAATATTGCAACACGACCATGAGTGGATACAGTAAGGCTCCGACACAAAACATGATGAAGAATTGAATAGTGTGTGGCTCCCAGGCCTAAATATTTGAAAAATAATGTTCTGAATTTTCAGACTCTTACTAAACCTTTTTCTATGTAAATTTACTTCTGTTCATATATGTAGCCCAAGTTGGGTGTTGGATGCTATGGTATCTCTCTTCTTAAATGTTAGGTTGAAAAAAATTTTCTCTGCACGCCATTTTCTCTTTTATTTATTTTTTGGTATAGCCACATGCGTAAGGTTTTTCGGGACTTTTATCCACGAAAAGCAAAGTATTATACACGTGACTTGTTGGGTATCAAGTTCTTAAGAAAAAATATGCTCATTAAAAAAAGGGTTTCCTTTTATTCCAGCAACAGTTAAAACATTAACTTTGAAGAAAGAAAATTATTACTTTATTATTTTAAATTTTAAGGGGTCAAAATAGGCTAGTTCGCAAACCATATCATCACCACAAGTAAGACAGATTTCTCAGGAAATGTTACTTCTTGTAGTAGCGAGGCTGGACTGTAAATATATACAGTGTTCCCCCCGTATTCGCGAGGGTTAGGTTCTTCAAAAATTCCGCGAGTATTGAAATCGCGAATACCGAGACCACAAACATATGGGAAAAACTAGGTTAGGTTTCCAAACCCTCATTTTACCAAAAAAAAATGTTTAAATTATATGACAAATGTTTCTAAAATGTGTTTTATATGAGCAGTTACATGCTGTCTTGCTATCAAAAAGAAATTAAATTATCACAATTTGTTTCATACATAAGAAAAGTACACAAACTGTAGTTACACAACATAAGGCAAAGTCGTGATTACATCACCAGCAATACGGATTAAGTTCGTAAGCATTACACTTGTAGTAGACAGTTTTATCATTGAGAGAAAAACGTGAAATACAGTACGGTACACAAGGTTAGTGTTACTGGGAGAATGACGGAGTCTACGATTTCAGTTGATAATGAATCACTTCTCTGCCTCTCGCCTACCTTCTTCCTCCGCGCTCATCGGGTCATCGATACTGCTGTCTTCTATCTCCGGCTGTGGCTCCGGCTCCTTATCGCGTGAACATCCTGGTTGCGGCGAGGTGTCAGGTTTATTAACTGGCGGACAAGTTTTAAAATTGTAGTACTGCGTCAATGTTGTCTGTTTAGCTTGACGTTTCAAATCTTTCAGAACCTCAATATAGGGAAGCAGTGCAGCCTCAACCGATCTCGTGAATTTTAAACTTCATTCTAAAATTAGATCAAATTCTTGAAAATTTTTGCACAGTCTTTCAGTATCGTTTAATAATTCCGAAAGCTTAACGGAAGTAAACGCCTTCACCTCAGTAACCTGATTGCTGTCCTCATCATTGCTATTACTGCTGTCTTTAGCTAGCTCATCCAACTCGTTTGTTGTAGGTTCTTGCACCTTGGCATTAATAATGTCTTCAACTTCTTCCTCTCTCATATCCTCAAAACCTTCACCACCAATCTCTTTAGCCATTCGAACAATGTCTGTCACAAGTACATCAGCTTCGCCAACAACGTTCGTACTTGTTACACATTCTTCTCACAGATTTTTCCAGCAATTATTAATTGTTGGTTGTGAGACTTCTTCCCATGCAGCCTGTATAAAATCTATAACAACACAAATGTTCAGTTTCTTCCAGTTCTCCACCATTGTTAATGACACGTCAGTAGCAAGTTCTTGACAGGCAGCTTTGTAGACATTTCTTGTGTAGTAGCTCTTGATTGCCTTAATTATCCCTTGATCTAGTGGTTGTGTTAAGGCACTTGTATTAGGCGGCATTAATAAAACTTCAACATTGGGATGTGCATTTTTAATTTCGTCCTTACAGTGCACAGGAGCATTGTCTAGTGTCAACAGAACCTTAAAACTCAAGTTCTTGGACTGAAGATAAAAGTCAACTTCAGGGACAAAACAGTTCTTGAAGCAGTCCAAAAAAAATTTCCCTGACATCCATGCCTTCCTATTAGCACGCCAGTAAACTGGCAATTGGCTCTTGTCTTTGCCTTTGAGAGCCCGAGGGTTTTCTGCCCTGTACACTAACAAAGGCTTGCATTTGAAGTCACTCTTAGCATTAGTGGCTAACAATAAAGTTACGAGATCCTTATATGCTTTGAATCCAGGGGACTTAGAAACAGTTTTGGTAATGTAAGTACGAGACCCTACTTGCTTATAAAACAAGTCCGTTTCGTCTACATTAAACAGTTGTTCGCTCATGTAGCCCTTCTCTTCTATCACCTTCGAAAATACAGGAACAAAAGCATTTGCAGCTGCTTTATCTGCTGAGTCAGCTTCTCCACTTAATTTGATGTTGTATAAGCCGTAACGGTTTTTGAACCTTTCCAGCCACCCTTTACTAGCAGTGAATGGCTTCGGGCTATGCACGCCTCTTGTTACTTCATAAATTTCAAGTGCTTGTTGCCTGAGGGCTATTCCATCAACCAATTTCCTGGCCACCATCTCTTCAATTCATAAGTTCAGTCTCTTTTCCATCTTCTCGTAATAAATATCTTGCACCACAGATGTCACTTTTGCACTTTGAGCAGCAGCATCCTTTAGAGACTTATGTATTTCTACTTCTTTTTTCTTAAAGGAACGCACAGTAGATTCATTCATGTTGTATTCGCGTGCAACCGCACTTGCTGAAGAACCACTTTCTAACTTGTCTAGTATTTCAATTTTTTTAATTAATCTTAAAACCACTTTCTTTCGCTTAGAAACAGGCACACATAGGCTTCCTTTATGCTTCGTAGCCATCGTAACTCAAGACTAACCTTTATCTATGACTAGAGACTTGCTCACTCGTTCTCACTGCAGAGTGTATACCAAGTAATGAATGTGTATGTGTGTGCCGGAACGATATCATAGATTCATCGATGTATCGTATATCATCGATGTATCGTATATCATCGATATCAATGTGATGTGTGAGTAGGCAACTGACAAAGACACGTGCACAGCAGAGAGAGCGCTGTATTATTGGTATGGTGTTTTGTTGTTTTGTTTCTTCTTCCCCACATTCGCTCGCGAATACGCATATTTTACTCGCAAATATTGAATAAATGGTCACAATTATTTTCCAGCGAATAAGCTAATTTGAAAATACTGAGCTCGCAAATACTGAGGGATTACTGTAACAGGTCTAACGAATCAGTAACGCTAGCATTTTGATTTGCCAGACTATTTTAAAATAGCTCTCATCACAGTTAGTTTAAAGAAAACAAATTAACTCCGTAAGTTTGACCTGCGACTTTAGTCGAACACCAAATTAAATGACTTGTAAACACTACGTACATGGCTTTCTTGCTTAAAACTAACCAAAATAAACTACATACAAAAATTTATTTTTTAAAAAATAATTTACACTATTTTTGCATAATTAAAATTTTTTATCCCACAGTGAAAAAAAAAAGCGTTAAACTCAACTTTATTTCACATTTTTTAAATATTTCTTCTTTAACAGTTTCTAAAAAGTATTTCAAAAAATTAAATTAAAATGTACTAAATTATGAAAATATTACTTACATCTTTGGCAGGTATGCTGGTCAAACTTTTCACTTCATCTGCAAATCTACTGCTTGAAGCCCTGAAACACAAGCAACATCACACTGCAGAAAACAATCTACATACATCCAAACACTATCACGGTGGCTGAGTGGTCAAATCATTTGTCTTCCACCAAGGACTCACTTACCCACTCTTAGGGACCAGACCAATATCAGAGGCCAACTATAAACATTACCTGGTACGAATGCTACAAAAACTGTCCAACTGAAATGTTCACATGATTTTTTTCACAAACTTCTGAAACACCATCATTTCCTATTTTTCAAAATAATTATAACTTCATAATTTTCAAATATTATACCATGAACTGTACCAATATTTGAATCATCATTATTACTTTTATTTTTAACTTTACAACTTAATAAAATGACTTTATACAATGCTGAAATATAGCAATGAATACTGTATTGAATGTAAATTTGATCACAGTCCTAAAACAATATGAGAGGTTTATTTCAATGTTGCTACTCATTAGGCAAGAAAAACTACAGTATTTTTGTGACATTGCATAAAAAATGAGAGGATATTAAAAGAGCATACAAATGAAATGTGGGAACTAAAGGAGAAAAATCTGAATAACTTATGAACATATCTCTTAACTCCACATCTCTTTATAGGGTCTACAGTTAGTGCAGTGTCTGGTGCACATGCCTCCTACCAAGGTGATCCATGTTCTATTCCTGGCAGGGTTAATCCCCAGATTCTGGCATGTGGGTATTGTGCCAGACAATGCCACTGGTAGGCAGGTTCTCTCAGGTATCTCCAGTTTCCCCCGTACTTCTCCATGGTAGAGCCTCACTCGATGTCATCCTTCAGGGGCAAGCAGATGCCCTCCACTACAATATTTAGTTATTTTTTTACCTCTCTTTCAAATTTTTCTGTTATTTTAAAATTTTTATATCATTTTCAATTTTTTAATTTGAAATTTATAGATTTTTTTTCTTATTCAATATGAGTATGGTAGTATTGCTAACTGAATTTTTGCGATATTTTAGTTTTACTCTACTGTATTCATTATTTAAAGCTTTTGGGGATACTAAATCATCCTTGCTCACGTGCATGCGTGCGTGTGTGTGTGCATACACACACACAGTTGGCACAGTCTTGGCCAGGGTAGGACAACCTTATGGGATTTACTGTTGCGCTTTTTGGAGAGGTCGAGCACGTAGTTCCGTCCCTATACGCTTTGGAGCGCTAGTGGAGGACGATCCTAGCACCACCAAGCGGCTGCGGCCGTAACTTGTTCAGACTTTGTGCCGACCCCTCCCCCTTCCCCCTTCCTGACAAAAACTGTTTGGTTTGGTCAGTCTGCCATTCAGGTAGAGACCAGAGTGAGAGGGAAAGAGAGAAA
>PNEQ01002362.1:20587-45903 GCA_003012365.1 Medauroidea extradentata
GTAATAACAATGCAAACGATAACCTTCAGTAAATGTCACTGTGACGTCACGTTCAATTTTGTGAGCCACTTTTCGGGCATTTCCAGACGTGTCCGACCTTACGTGTCCTATATCAACGTAATTGTCTCGGCGTCGTCTACATCACCCCGTTGACCTGTAAACTCATTTCAAATACACCCTGTATATATATATATATATAGAGGCACACATCTATATGACATTTCTGATGAGTTACAATCCTTTTGTTTTGTTTTTCTTTCTTGTTCATGTATTATCCATGTATTTCGGTCAAGTAGATTCCAGGAGAATTGTCAGTACAAGTGTGAATTTTCGTGGGTTTGTGATGGCACGAGTAAATAATACATTGCTGCAATGTCGTTGAACTGTAATTTCACTCTCCGCCATTTTGTAGTGAGCTAATTACTAGCAGTTGAGGAGTGCAGATGTGCCTAGACGTTGGTAGCCGAAATTTTCAAAACGTTACTGGAGTGGAAACTTAACATGTGTGGCATGCATCTATTGTCTAACTCAATTTTAAACTAATTTCGGAAAAAATTTCAAAATAATTTCTTTGTCTCTGTACATGGTCGAGAGAGTGCGAAGTAACTGATATTCCGTTCCTTCATGCTTTCTGCCATAACATGAAGACTATGTAGTTTGTTAGTCACAGTTGAAAAAAATCACGAAGTACAAGTGTTCACAGCATTAAATTTGCACCAAAATGCTACTACTTATATATACATATCTTAAAGTTCTATACAAAGTTATTTCCTTACCTTAAATAAAATTACCACAATACAGTAGAATCCCGTTGTTAAGACCCCGCACGGTTTCCGGGAAAATGGTAGTAAAAACAAGATGATAGTAATAGAGGTGAAAGGTCATTTTGGGCTGATTTTGACATCCTATACCCTATACATTTAAATTTGACGTTTTTGCATAAAGTTTAGGCATTCAGTCATCTCTGGTGTAAAAAATAAAATTTTTAAATTAAATACAAATAATTTCAATGCCCCAATAAAATATTATACTCTAAAAAGCAATCTTCAATCTCTTATCACAAAAAAAAACAGCATAAATACAGAGTGATAGGCCCATTTCCATTGACTTACTGTAGAAAAATCATATGATCTATTATTTAAAACGTTGCTATATAGATGTCGTAAGTAGTTGCCACTGTTGAAAACAACGTGTGCTGAAACGCCAGTAGCGGTGCGTCCGCGTGCTGTCTATAGGGATGGCAGGAGAGAGCGGCTGGCTGGCCTTGGCTTGTCTCCCTCTCAGCTGCCTGTGAGTGCACAATAAATACTACTCAGTTCACCTGGTGTGAAGCACCACACTAACAGAACAGCTTGTATTATTTACATGGAAGTATGATTTAAAGCCTTTCAGTACAGCTGTTGGGTCTATTTTCTTTTATTGGGTATTAACTGTAGCAGCATGTCCCCATTATAAGATTTTAAGTGATACCGATAAACGTGTTTGTTACAGAACAAACATATAAAAAAAATGTCTAAATTTTTTTTAAAAACCAGTACGCATATTAGGAACGAGAAATTCGAGCTCCTAAAAAGGGCTAAAAGTGGAATTTTCAAGATGCTGTCAGGCATAAAATAATTACTGGATTACTCGCCACTTAAAGCCTTACGCCTAAAGGAAAAATGACAAAAAATGGCACTATGCACCAGTTTAATACACTGCACTGTGAATAGAGACAAAGCGGTTCTAGGTGTGCTGGTTACAGTCGCACTTATCTCTCCCTTTTGAGCGAGCATAAAACAAAAACCTTACAAGTCCAAATGCTTCTAACGACAACGGGACTAGCTGTATTTGCTTCATACACAGTTTTTACCCTGCAGCACATCAACATGCTCACGTGCTGAGTGATCAATAACACAGCGGAAGTTGTCAAGGTCAAGTACTGTCCAGAGCAAAGGACAGGAAGGTGACACTGGATAGGGCCTATGCACCTCTTGTTTTCTGTAAATGAGTACGTTTGTGCCAATATTTAATCATCACTGCAAGATATTGTAATATATTAACAGAAATATTATTTGTAGTTAATTACCATGTATTACAGTCTTAGGAATCTACATCGATTAAACCTTTTTGTTTTGTTGCAAAAACTGTTTGAAGAATGTTGATATATATCGATAGTCTCCACAACTTTTTGTAGTGGTACCCCTGAGGATTCTGCAAGGATTCATTGTCAATGGGGTACGCCGCCATTTTATGTTATATTATCACTCATATGCAAGCTCGTTTATGGTTACAATTCTTCAATTCTTATTATACCATTTGGTTTGTTTTAGCTCAAAGTTCCAGGTGCATTTTTTTTGGCTAAGTCTAAGTTTTTTACTGTACCAGTTATATGTGACTTCATGACACATGTTTCATTCTGTATTAAAAAAAGTTTATACAACTGACGTTAACCTAACAGAGTAATAGAATGTTGTGTCACACATGCCGTAAGTCATTTTAATAATAACAACTGACTTCGAATGTACATAAATATTTATGAATAGTACTTAAACCAAAATATCAGATTTACTTGTGTGTAACCTAAAAGTTACAGGTTATGAGTGCACACAATTTAAAAATAACATTATCCAAATCAAGAACCATGCAACTTGGAATGAAACCTGAAGAAAATATACATTGTTACAAACACTCATATAACAAGATTTCAGGCAAATTAGATTTTTAAAAATTTTATCACGACCATGGTAGTTACCTGCGTCATTGTAACTTCTAACACAAAATTTACCTCGGGAGAATATGTAAGTTTTCTGTTGCGTGGTTGGTAACCCACAATAGTTTAGGACAATGAGATTGGGCTGTATATAAAGATGGTTGCGTAACATAGCAGTGCAATCTCTTATAAACCATTACCTACTCCTTGGTAAAGGAGAAGGCAACACTCAGGGATGAGGCTGGGGGTGGCGACATGCAGAGATGTAAAGCTAGAGAAAAAAAAAATTATAATGGCAGATTGTTTTCTTTTTTTGCTTCTTTTATTGTCGTAAGTACCATGTTGGTCCTATTTTCTGCAGTGATATAATGGAGGGGGGGGGAGGGGGAGGAAGAAACGTGTCATCTCTTCAACCTTCTCCCCTCCACCGCAGCGCCTACACCAGACATGAAAACAAAGACAAGGGCTGTGAGCGAGTGGGAGGGGGAAGAGAAACATGACGCTCTGCTTTGCGGCCAGACAGGATGAAAGTTGCACGTAACTATCGAACGTTTGTTATATCAAATAGTGACTCATTTATATGGTCATTCTTGGCACAACTCGTAGCAATTGCAAATTTTTTATATTATTCTTTTATGTTCTGTCTCCCATATCTATATTGCTTGTCCACATTCAGCTCATCTGCAACACTTTCTCTAACCAATTGTGCCATTATTTCAATATCTCATATTGTATTTCTGAAGATATGTAGGTTGCATTTTTGGTATAACAGGGTGGCCACTCATTGCAACAATGAAAATTCCCTGATTTTTACCTGATTTCCCTGATAGAAAACCAAAAATTTCCCTGATTTTTGCTGTATGAAAATAACATTTCCAACATTTTATTCAGCACATTTTCCAATAAAGATAAATATTTTACGTCCTTTCTGACACTACAGTCAGTGAACTTGACAAAACATTCAACAGAAATAACTACGAACTTGACAATGGTGTATAATTACACCTACATAACGGTAATTTTTTCAATAAAAATGTTATACGTAATGCTCTCAAAACTCTATTATATTCATTCCTATGGTTTTTTATGGAAGCTCAAAAAGAAAGAGGCAAGAAAATTCCCTGAAATGTCTCAGATGAACCAAAAATTCCCTGACATTTCCCTGATATTTCCAGGTGATCACAATTTCCCTGATAATTCCAGGTTTTTTCAGGTGGGTGGCCACCCTGTATAACGGTGACACATATATAGCACGACTACATTCTCTTGTTTTTAGCGTACTCTCAAAGTTTGTCAAATGTACCCCTTCAACCTTTTTTTCTTCACTCATACAGTTACTGCAGAACTGAAGTCCATTAACACCAAACAAGTGAATTACTTATACTAAAAAATGTATGCAATATCAATGCTTTACCAAATATTTTCACTGACCAATGTTGCGACAGATGTGCGATTCCTAACCTGAATCTGATTTTATTCTCCACAATAACATTGCTTGAACATGGTTTCCAATTTTTCTAGTTTTGGAAACCCATGGCAAAAAGCAAGATCATTCTTTCATTTCTGAAAATATTTTCTGACTACGCAGTTTTTTTTGCTACAAATTGGTTGAAATTCATAGAAGCGTAGCAAAATGAAGTATATTTTGTTACAGAACACTGCAGCCATTCAAATGGTTTGTAATGCTTGGCACAATGCTTGAAACCAATGAGTGTAGCTTTGTTTTGTATATTTCCTAAGCACAACATGTAAATTTATCCACATTCTTCTAGCGAATCTAAAACATCCTTAAAATATTGTAGCCACGTGTTTTCCCTTTTTTTCTTTTCAATTTTGATGTTTGCTCGACCCCAGTGTAGTCTAACACAGACCACAATGTCAGCCCACGCATAAGAGCCCCAACTCACTAAGGCAGCAACCAGTCACTTTGGTTTAATTTGATATTGTGTGCAGTGTGAAGTGAAGCCCCACATTTCATAAGTTGCCCAGTCAAAGTGATGAGCCTGTCCGGCCTTCTGAGTGTAAGTGCATTGTTTGTTCGCCGAGATTTGATTATTTTAATTAAACAGTTTCTTTATTCATTATTGAGCTATAATTCCTAACATCAAGATCTGTGGATGAACTTTAGTCCTGCGAGGCTATGAAATGCCATCCTGAAGCAAGAAGCTATCAATTTTAAAACAAATTCATTTGTAACTAATCAATAATTGTGGCGGTGGGCTACAAAGGGCTAAAGTTAGCTTAATTTTCATAAATAGTAATTTATTGATATTGATCAGTCAATTTTGTTGTAGAGAGTTCAGACTAGCCTCATTTTGTTCAGCTATGTATTTCATTAATTTTATCTAAGTAACTTGATGTAGTTTAAAGGCCATAAGTCATATTTCACATTTTCAGTTTTGTGTAAGTTTGATCTTTGTGGATGGCCTCAGGCGTGTAACAGGTTGATGCCTGAGGAGACACTTGTGTACAAATTCTGGGAATTGCCCGTTGCGAAGTTTCCGGCGATGGCCGCAATATATCACTCCACCAGTGGCGTGTTTAGTATATTGTAAAATTTTATGTCAACATGTTCTTTCTAACGTAATCTAGAAATTTATGTATTAAGTATACATTGCCAGGAGTCGTACATTTTGAATTGAGAGTTCTGAGCAGCCCGTGTAGAGCATAGTAATTAAGAGAGTTCCGAAGGGATATGTGCGCTGGGTTGGAGGCTATGGCACCCCTGGTCAGCCGCGCGTGCCCTGGGCTCTCCCCAGTTCTGCTTGACCTGCTGTGAGATAAGGACGTGTTGCGACTGCGCTCGCGAGATAAGGGGTTCACCCACGTGGCTGGGTGGACTATGTGATGGCGAGGGCCATGTGCTAAAGTTGAATTAGCTTCATTTCTTATTTCATCTCTAGCTATTCACCGCTTGATAGCAGTAAAGTATTTTATTTGAGTGGCGTGGTAACTTTGGTACGAGTTTGCAGAGGCATTTGGGCGTGAAGTGCCTGGGCCTGAAGGAACTCTTTTATTTGTAACTCTTGCAAACGGCCTGAATTGTAATAATTTGTTTTAGTAACCCACCGGCAGAGCATGTTCCTTTGTCTGTAATGCCAAGTGACTTTGCACCTTAGTAAATGTGCCATTCATATGAAATCTGACTATTTAATTTCCGTGCTCTTGCACGCCTTCGTAACCCACGATATACCCTGAGATGAGAGTTCTCTCTCTACCACACGTGATGCCGTGGTAGTTTGAAGAGACCGCGTGAAAACAGATTTTCTTTGGTAGTTTGGGGCTTAAGTACCACTACAATATGTTCAACTCACTCGTGTTAGGCGACTTTTGGTCAACTGCAGTAGTTCTCAAACTGGCCCTTCTACTTCCTCGACCAAGTAACGTAATATTCATTCTCGTGCATTTAATCAGTACACACAAGACATCTGTTCTTTATTGTTTTTACTATTACCTAGCAGCAAATTACTAACTACATGCGAGTATAAAATACACATTACTACATATTACGATACTATCAAGATTCCTCATCAACCTGGACCTACTTGTGCCATACTACAGTGACTGCGTATAGAGTCTGGTCGGGTGAACAAGAATTTATGACAATACAGTTGACATGTAGGACAGATACAGTGAGGCAAAGAAACTAGATCAATCACGCAGAACCATTGAATATGTATAAATCTAAGTCTAAAAGTCGTGAAGGGACAGACATTAGTCAACCTGTGTTTTGATGCTGTTCACTGCCACTAGATCATGCTCTGGCCAGATTTACTTCTAATTACTAAATATTTTGAACTGTGTATAATTGCAAGTTTGTCAACACTGCTGTGCTATTCATAAAAAAAATTGTGATCTTCATCTTTCCCTGCTGGTGGCTTAAATTGTTCTCTGGCTGCCCCTTGCTTGCCTCTCTGTCAATACACAGTTCAGCAGCAAGTCTACAAACTCTGTGAAAAAAATGTACGAAAATGAACCTTGCTTGACAACTTTATACCTATGCACATTCCATTACAGACCAGAAAAGTGACGTCCCCCATTTTTGGGTTTTGTTCTGATATTCAGTTATAAATTGTTTCGATATTTTGCACCGTGAGTGCATGAGAGAGTGTTTTGGGACAGTGGCACCGGAAGGTGAACACGTTAATTTGTCAAGTATGTTGTACAATTCACTGTTTAGGTTGTGTGTGCGATGCTCAATTTCCTTAACATATTATTTGATATCCCCCCTATTCTACACGCCCCCTTTCTTTACCTTTTTGCGACGCATGTTCCCCAGGTGTCTCTGGTCACGGCAGTTGGGGATCATCGCGCCGGTCGTCCTATTTCTCCATAGCTCTGATCGGAGACTGACGTCTCGAAACACGCATGTGAGTACATGGACTCCTCTTTGAGTAATTTAATGGGGTTATATCCTGTCTGGTAAATGGAGGTGGCCACTGCCATGTGAGCATTCTGTAAAGTGAGTAAATTGTAAATGTTTCAAAATTCTTCTTTAGGCTCCACATTAAAAAATTCGGTTTGGTTAATTTAAACGTGATTTTGAATAAGTTGATGTGACTTGGATGTTTGAAGTAGTGATTGCCTGTATGATGCCTGTGCGTAAAACTAAGTTTTTAAGTCATTGGCTGAAATGTGCATCCCTGTGTTTCCCTGTTTAAAGTGTGTCAAATCTCGCTAGATTTAATATCAAAATTTATTGAAGCGAACTTGAGGGTACTGGTTTTTGTTGTTTACGAGGAGCCCGCGCATTCTTAGTCTTAATGCCCTAAGAATTTTTGGCGCAATATATTCTTTAGTTTTCATTGAGGATTGTGATATTAAATGCGGCTTAAGTAACGAGTCCCTAGGATTGATCAGACACGAAAATTGTATACCTTGGGATACAGTAAAGTAAATGTAATCATGAATATGTATGTATCAATTTTCATGAGACATTAATATGATGCGTAAGTTCACCTCAGTGTTTTGAAAAATTGAAATGTGTAAAGAATATGCACAATTTGTTGCATTGTATTATCAGGTACCGTATTTATGTGTCATGGGCCTTACTGTTAACTTGTTCGTCAATGTTAATGTAATATGAAGCCCAAATTTGAATACGTACAATACATCATTGTGCAATTTTGATATTTGCATTTTTATATTGGGAGCTTGTTATCCCTTGAATGTATGATTTAATGCTCCAAATACGAATACTCTTGTCTCTATTTGAAATTTTTCAAATAAATTTGTAACTTATCGAACCCACTTATTTCATTATTTTAGTTATGTAACTTACTGTAAATATCTGCAGTACTATATATTTTATAAATTTGTCTATAAATAATGTTTACTATCAAATCTGTTCTTTATTTACTACATTCTGGTAAGAAGTTATAGTGCTAAGATCAGCACAATTAAATATTCAAAAGTTCTCTGATTGGATTGAATGTAGATACAATTATCTCTCCCCAAATGACTGTAAACTGTTACAAGAAGACATCAACTCCAGTAATGACTGGTACAAAATAAATAAACTGAAGCTCAATACAGCTATAACTCATTCTATTACCTTAACTACGAAAAGAAAAATTGTTAATTGCACTTACAAAGTAGACAACACAATCATAAAACAGGGAGAATATGTAAGAGACCTCTGCCTCCTCATAGATCATAAATTATATTTTCACCTTCATTTAGAATATCTTAGAACTTCAGCAGCTGAGGTTTTAAGTATAATCAAATGTATCACTTATACCACATCAAACCCTGACTCAATCACCAGCATACATCTTTCTTCAGTTCATACCAAATTTCAATATTGCTCCATTATCTGGATTAACCTCACTCCCACTGATACAAACATATTCAGGAGACAAAAAGATGATACGAAACCTTTACTCCTTTATTAAAAGGAAAACATATGCTACATTATCTTTTCTTGCATAAAATCTTGACTAACAAATTCAGTCTTCCAAAATCCTAAATAATTAACAAAATTCCCTCTTCCAAAACCCTAAATAATATTGGTCTAAAAATGTCTGCACTACATGAACGCACCATAAATATTACAACCTCACTTACTAAGATAAATAACATAGCTAAAGAAAAACTAAAATTTATAACACATATATAAACCTACTACACTGCACAGCATAATCAAAATTCTTACATCAGTTTAACTGAAACCAATAATATAGCCATTCTACCACATTCAAACTACACAATCTTCCAATTGCTGATTCAATATTTATAAAATTTAAACGTTATTAGGATATATATAGCATTATGTTATGCTATCAAATATTTACATTTCACTTGTTTAATGTTGTTTACTTACAAAGTTGTATGTTTATTGTTTTGTTCTTGTGTAGTGTGTTCCTCTATCATGGCCTTGAAGTCGTTTGAGGGCACTATAAATGTGTAAATAAATAAAAGTTGACTAGATTCTCACCACTAAACCTTTATTTCAAAACACCCTAAAATAACAGTTACTTGTCACACCGAGTGTGGGACAGAAGTCTATCATCTCTCCTATCATGTCTGCAACCATGGACAATTTTAACAACACACATACTTATGTTGTTAATAACTTATAAATGTTATGCTGAATTGCTTTACGTGTTTTATGGATCCTAATTAAAATATGTAATAATGTTTTAGTGCAATTGTACAGCAAATTGGAACATAGTCATTAAGTTTGTACACTTGTGAACTTGAAAATGGCTACATATCTAGCTTTATATAAGTAAACAATTTTTCCCAGTGCATAAAAACACCATAATAAGTGTGCTGTATGTTGTGTTGTAAACAGTTTGGTAAGTTATGAAGAAAAAAATACAGTTTTTATTGCTCAGTCATTTTAAGCAAGACTAATGTATTTCAGCATATTTGTTACAATATTGGTGACCCATGTGGATTTGTTGTGGAACGCTGAGTAAGTAATGATATCAAGAGAGCTAATGCACCAAATTTGTCAGTCTAGTAAAATCAAAATAAAATTTTTGCCAGTGTGTAGTAATTTTGCTCAAAATTGATACATCTTTGTGTTTGTCGTTGACTGCTATGAGTAGAAAGTGTTGCCTGTATGCCATCACTTCCGACTTTTAGGATTTAGTAATTTAAGTAACAGAGTTGTATTTTTATGAAATGTATTTTGAGATTCATAAATAGATAAGTAGTTTAGAATTTCTTGCTGGTGACAACTCTCACGTTAGAAAATTTTTTTGGGCATAACATACTGAACGACAGATACACCTGAGTTACTGCAAGGATAAAAAATGTGCAAGTGTTTAGTTTTTATAAAATAGATGCTGAGACATGTTTCAAATAAAAATTTTGCATGGCATTTATTGTTACTTCAATAAATTGTAACGTAAACATAATTTAAAATTTTTAAAATATGTATAACTTTGAAGCAATTATTCACACATGTTAATTGCTTGCGTACGTTTACATTCATCTGCTGCTATGGTAATGCTCATTAGTAAAGTTAATTGTATTTAATAAGCTGCTATCGCCAGATCCACTAAATTTCACACAAGCAAACATTTATGGATTGGAACTACTACACCATTGTCCACCATCAAACAAATATATCACAATAATAACAACAAATTAACTGACACTGTACCAAGCAAATGTGTACAGAATGTTAGGCCAGGCCAACAAATTATGTACATCTGTCACTAACATCCAGCTCTTTTTCCAACATAGCAGTTATTTTCTTTTTAAAAAAACACTTTACCCCCAAAACATAAGTAGCAGAACAACAGTGTGGGTACTGTTACGTTTCCGTACTGGTGAGTAACAGAAAACCTCGAGCTTGTCCTGAGCAACAGTGATACTGTAACAATATTACCCTCAGAATGCACCTTTTCCTTACACTATACTTCCTGTCAACTGGACGATTGAAACAACTCAATGTTGAAATGTTTCGATGCTTGTAATGACAAACTCAGAGTACGGACTTAGAAATGAACAAACCAATACAGCGTACTTGAAAATACATTTCCGCAAAACATACCAATGCACTTACCAAATTAACTTCAAATTACTTGATCTTTAAATTTGTTCAGGCCACAAAAGAAGCTTGAATTAGCAAATGAATGACAATCTGCTTCAAATTAGACAGAATTTTGAATAAATAGACATTGCTGAACTATTGTGGCATTACTGTAGGCCTCTCACGTAATACATAACACTGTACTAGTATAGTTTGTTCACTTTAAACTGTGCACTCTCCAACACTTATACAGGTGTCTACCAGATTGTAAAAGTAAACTTTAGTGACTTTTTGGTGACTTTTTCTTGAAAAACTGTTCAAAAAGAATTAATTGATAGTGCAACACGGCCGACAATTTTCATTATGTTTCCTCCAGTATAGAGCGCGAAGCATGTCCAATTTTAAAATCTGTAATCAATATATACCTAAATTTAAGTTGTCTTTATGACAATGACTATAATAACTAATATACAAACTAATAATTTATTTTACTTGCACAGTCCACGAGAAATACTAGTAGTGTAAACATGCACGTTTGACAAATGATTCGACAAGAATCAAACACACAAAAATAATTTTCGTGACTTATACCAAAATATATTTCAAATTAGTGACTATTGTGGGACTTGCGTGACCTTTTTCACAATTCGTGACTTTTTCGGGACTTTCGTGACTTTAGTGACCTAGTAGACAACCTGTTATAATATACAAACATTGTATTTTATTAGGATCCAAGAGGTTGAATTTTAAGAGTTGTGAAACATTTACACTGGTTTTTGGTTCCTGGGGAAAGTAACAAGTTAGAAATATTAAAAGTGATAAAAAAACGGCTGAAGGAAAAATTTAAGAAGTGCGCACTTTAACGTGAACAGTCCATACAAAATACCATCTTTTATGTATACAAACTTACTACAATGACCGTAATTTCGATTTAATGGAAATTATTTATTATAGCGTAAAAAAAAAATTCTTTAATAATAACTATATTATCAGCAATCAACATAAAATATTCTGAAAATAAAAAAATAATTATGGAGCAAAAATAAATATTAAATGGAAAAAAATATGTAGTACCACAATTCTATTGTTTGTAATGTAACATAATGAAAGAGCATTTTTTAAACATAAAAGTATTTTTTTTTAAATGGCAATGTGACGACTTAAAATTGTACACAGTTAGTTCATCATACTGCTGCAGCTTCTATAAACACATGCACACACCTTCACAGCAGGCTTCACTATACATCTAACTTGAAGATGGAACAATAAGTAGTAAACAAGAGCAAGGAGCAGCATGCAGATACAACTTACTGTGAGCGTGCTGAGCCAGGCGAACTAAACTGCAGCACTCGAACTACAGAGGGTGAAGGAGAATACGAGATACTGGCAAGTGCTACATTCTGTGGGAGTGACTTCAGGACTTCCCGTCTGCAACACAATTCCTCCTCCAGTTCATGCACTACACCATTCTAGTCTAAAGACAAGAGCTGTGCTTCTCAGTACAACACCCACACATGAGATACAACCAATAAACTGCCACCATACACGTAACAGCTAAGCTAATACTACAACTCAGCAATATATAACTATACCTGGGTTCCTGAAAACATCAACATAAACATATACAATGCAAAATGCGTTACCTATTTTGATAAAGAATTTGAAAAATAACTGTTAAGATTCCTCGTAAAAATTAGTTTTAGTTTTATAGTCGACTTCTCCATATATCGCTGAATAAGCAAGAGTCCCAAGCAGTTGAGAGCCACTAAGAGAGAAGATAAGTGTTGATTACATTCACTTGTTCAACTAAACTACATTAGCCGACCTCCACCCCCTCTGCCATTGACATGAGTAGCGACTGTCATCTAGCTGTACCTATAACCTACGTTTTGAGCTGCTCTGACCAATTGCCTGAGATTGCAATATTACACTACAGGTCAAGGTGCTTGCCTGACGTAAGCCGTGTGTGCTTAGACTTGGCTGACCACAATACTTGTATCTACAGCAGGCTACTATAAGCACCATACAGTAACTTGATATGTTCTCGAAGCCCTGCTTCCGACTTGGATCTGTTTGCAGTCATTCAATTAGTGAGGTAGACAATTTTAGCCCTAGGAGCTGCGAGAACACCCAAGTCTTCCAACACGGCTCAATATGGTCTTTTAGCACAGCTATATTACAAAATGTACTGCTCAGATTGAGAACAAACTAACTGAGGATTCATCAATGTACTTTGGTACAGATTTTCCAGTAAAATAATAATAATAATCAGATCAACACTTGAAGTCCCACCGTTCCAACGATACAATGGAAACACTGTGTGTCACTTCGGCACCTCACATAGGTGCGATGTGACACTAGGCATGTGTATCAATGTAGCCCTTATAACTTCTTTGCTTCTGAGCCTCCAAAACGCTATAACAGCCTCAGATAGCACCCTCAATATTAATTAATTACTGTCAAAGTTCATCTTAAACTCTCTGAGAAAGGTGTTATGCAAATTTTAAACATAAACGTAATGTTTCCCGCATGCAGCCAATATAAAATCATAAAACACTTGTCATATACTACTAGTATTATAAGCCTAGACACTATGATAACCCTGTTTTCACCAAGTAAAGGACTTTTACTCCCCTCGCTAGCCTCAAAGAATATCTGCGTACTCAAGTACACAGCAGCTGTTCACTGACTGCTCGCTAGCACAAATAACCAAATGTTTGAGATTGCATTTAAGTGGTTATGTATTATTGGCTCGGTACCGTCCAGGAAGTGTTAAATAAGAGCTAATTGCAAAAGTGACACGAGTCCACAGTTGTTCATGATACACCCATGTGTAATGGTGGATACAACGGATGTGGAGGTGGGGAGGCTCTGCCTGAATATATATGCATATGTGTGCATGACTTGTTCATTCACGTTTAAACTTACAGAAGGCAGTGCAAAAATTCCCCATACATCTCCTTCGAGAAAATCCTGGATCCGTCACAGCACATGCACAAATCAAGTTAATTGTATATTAGAGAAACACTGAATCAGGCGAGTGGCCGAGCATTTCCGATGACAGCAGAATGTCTTGCACAGTCTCGGTGGCTAGACACAAGTAACAAAAGGCTTGTAATCCAGGGCGTGTTCCATCATGTTCATGTGCGCATAAGGCTTGTTCCATTTCATGAACAAATGCACATGAACGTAGAATTTAGTTCCGTAACTCTATGAAAGTTATTCTCTATGACAATGACCAACATGATGACCTATTTGGGAAAATGCCCTTGTTTGTTGTTCTTTTTAGAGACTTTATTTTATTTGTTTGTAATTAAATATTAGGCCTGCTAATACATAAAAAAAAATGAGTGACCACGTTAAGAAAATAGGTTTGTCGGCATCGCAGCGAAGAAAATTTTAATGTTGTAGTTACAATGCGAAATTTTAACTTATGGTGAATAAGCATGCAAAAATGCATAAGAACTGTGCTGCAACCAAAACTGTACACAGGTAGAGACTTTGTGAATATAAATTGCTTCCAAGAAAGGCTAATATTTTTTGTATTTTAGTTAGGCATAACATGTATTAAAATTAGTTTTATATTTGGTTTTTGAGTTTATTCTCAGATACTGTTAATATGTATTTGTGGCAAAATAAAAATTTTCTGCCGGGTCACTACAGATTTTTCACATGTGGGAATTGTGCAGTACGATGTCACTTGTCTGTGAGTTTTCTCTGGTATCTCTCGTCTGCCCCACCCTTGCATTCCAGCGTTGCTTTGCATACATTACCCACTATCCATAAGCTTTCAAGATCATAGCTGATACGAGCTGCCCAAATATCACCATCTTATGCTGTGATTGGCTGTACTACACATTAAAATCAGGGTCACGATCACATTTATAGCAACTGCCATGGAAAGGCCCTTTCATGTCATTACAAATACACCACGACCATGTGAACAACTTGTCAACAATACGTGTGTCACAGAATGCAGTTATCAAGAACTATTTCAAGGAAGTGAGAGAATAAGCAGTACTTGAATATTAAATATTAACGGCTCAAACATACACTTCAATATGGGTAAACCAGCACATAAACACAAAATTAACCACAGAAACATACAATTATCAACTACGGAATAATGCTTTTACTATGCAAAGGAACGCGCACTTAGGACGGTATTTCTAAGGTTCTACATAAGTGCTACCATCTCAGGCGCTAGAAAAGCAACGATCAAGACCTAATGTGTGACTGTATTCCTAAATGTCCTGAGATGGTATCGGATAAGTCACTGCTTATTATTTGCTGCCCCAAGTGAGGCTGTAAACAAATGAAGGGGCGACCCTGGGCAGTGCTTTTTTATGCAACAAGTAGCAGATATTTTCAATAGCTATTTAACAAAAACACACTTATTTTTCACTTTTAAAATTTATTATATTTTAATTCGTTTTAAACTTGAAGTTATTATAAATATAATAACTGAAATTTAAAATTACATAAAATAACTTTCAAAATTTAAGTATTAAAAATAAAATGACAGAGTCTTGCGCAAAGTTACAAAAAAAAAATAAAGTTCACTTTTTGAAGTGGCTGCCTGGGTGGCCGTATTTTGCGCGTCATAGACATTGCAATGCGGAAGCTGTAAGGACGAGACAGCACACACACCACGGATTATACTAACCTCTAGGCGCATGTGGTTTCCCACAGACAACTCACCTATATGAGACAGTAATTTTGACGATAAAGGTGAGTTGTACACGTCTGTACACTGTAAAAGATTCTCCACCAAGATTTCAAAGCACCACAAAAACACCTATTTTATCAGTTTTGGTCACTTGACAATATGCTTTAATGATTATGTGAATCTGAAATTAGTATACACACATGTAACGTTCTTTGAATGATATTCTTAAGCAGGTGTCACTTATGTGCATTGAGCAGTTTTCAAATAATCTTGTAATGACAGAAGTACTGCACATCACTTGGCGCCCTGAGAAGACAGCCACTGTAATAATCTGCACATGTATACAGGGTCACACAAGTTTTTTTTCTTTAATTTAAACCTACTCTCCCTTGTCTGCTTATGTGTTTCTCAATTTCTCCAACAAATTTAAAAAAATATTTCTAACAAATGGATAAATGTAATCAAACTATTTTATAGTACTTAGCTGCCTAAGATGATATGATTTTTATGTTCTCTGTTCATTCTGTACACAGATAGTAATCAGTAACGTGAAGACTTTTAAATATTTTATACATGCCATTTTCATATTCATAGAATTTTGACCATTGGGACATTATTTGATCACATGAGATATTGACAATAATTTCAGTCTGAACTTCATCAAACATACAGTACTTACCATACGAGAGGTGAGGGACATTGGATAATGTGGGAAGAATTTGGGACACTTTTATACTATTTTTATTTTCCATAATTGTTAACTGTGAGTAAATATTAGTCAAATGTTATGTGGATATTTATTATTTGGTTTTTATCGAAGAAATTTCTTTATTTACAACTACCATAAATACGAAAAAAAAAAAAAAAATTGAGTAACATTCCAAAGTTACAGCTTATGGTAGCAAAGTGACATGACTTTTTTGTATTTTGTAAATGTATTGTTTATATTTTCTAAACGGCGGCCATTTGAATATAATTTCTTAATCAAATGAGATATTGACACTAACCATGCATCTGAAGTTCATTAAACTCGATACAGACGTAGTACTTCGTACAGTGACATGACATTAACACAGCTACCAACCTCAAGTTTTCAGAAATATTACAATTTTTAAAATGAGTAAGATTGCTCAAATTATACCACTTTAACTATTTTTGAATAAAATACTACACAGTTAAAATGTCAAAGTGTTGGATGCAAAATAAATTTAGAACATGTTGAATAATTAATCACATATCATAAAATTAGTTGAAAATGTTGACTTCTATTTATGTGTTGTGTTCATGGCTAATATTACATAGTCACCCACTCATAAAGAAAAACTTAACAGGGAAATTACTGAATGTATTTTACCGTAGGCCTACTCTGTTATACCAACATAAATACTGCTCATAATGTTACTATCCATAAGAAATCTGAACAAATATAGTTGGTAGTTTTGGTTTCTGCAAGTATACAAACAGAAACTGATTTTAATACAGCAATAGACAGGCCCCTATTTTATGATTTGGTAACACAGAATTTTAATTCTCTTTCTCAATTCCATAAATGAACAAACAATTCTTACACAGTGCAAACAAACCAATTTAATCACACTTTGCACATCTAACCACAACTCTCCGACACTGCAAATACTATGGAATTGAGAAACAAATTGTACATCGTTGAACGTACAGACGTGAGAGTATTTAATCTCTTATACAATATTAATACCACATTACTTTAATTTTCAAACAGTTCTAAACACCCGCATGGATAGGCGATTGTATAAAAACAACATTGTTAAAACTGCAATGATGTATTTCCCAAACATAAAAGTTGTTATATTACTACGTTTTATAATTGTTTAATACGCAGCAGTCGATACAGCAAACACCCGCACTGATATATCCCCGCCACAACAACAAAATGATACATTTATACTTGGCAAAATTCATGTTTATAAAAATACCACCCAACTACAACAATGTGCGCTTCCGAATTTACTGGAAAAATAAGAAATTAACTATAGTTTCTTTCACTTTCCACGGTTTGCTGCATGTTTTTGAGCTGGAAAGTAAACTGAAAAGACATTTCAAATTAAAACAGTCTTAAGGCAGGTTCCCACCTGGTCGTGGGCCGGGCGAGTTCACGATAAACTTCTCGCCCATTCCATGAAATGTGTAGTACACCTGCTTTTTCACGACAGTCTCTGTTCCCACTACTTGCTCAGATAGTCGTGAAATTGTGCAAGAAGACATGGCAGATCAAGAGGCAGTTGCCGTTCTGTGCGAATTACCTGCAAACGAACTTCAAACTCATTTATTCATTGCTTTAAAAAAAAAAAAAAAAAAAACGAAAATATTCGGTGCAACAAACACAGTTTGCTGGGAGTTGAGATGTGAAGATGTAGCACGTTACAAAAAACTTTTTTTGGCTGTATTACAATCAGTACATCTATCTACTAGATAAAGTGAAACCATATATTTAAAAACTGACCGCCAGTTTCGTAAAGCCTTGCCAGCTGAGGCGAAACTGAATATGACATTAACGGAGCAGTTCGGTCAAAAAACAACTTATGTTTAAAAAAAGTACTTAAAAAGTTAAGAAATATGTATTTTTCAAAATTTTCATACATTTTGTTTATGAACTAGAGCGGTTAGAAGAACGCGTGAGCACTGTTTATGACGTCACTGGTAGGATAACCGGCCAGAGCCAGTGTGTCGCATGCAGCAAGCAGTATTAGCTTACAACGCGGCGCGCAATGTTTGCTACCATGAATCTCTGTGTACTGCGATGTGTGTGTGTGAACTTTTAAATAACGGTATCGTGAGTGTTCATATATAAAGTTAAACTGTACTCATTTTTCATTATGCCTACTACGTGTTGCGTGTACGGTTGTAATTCAAAAGGAGACAAAAAATTAAGAAAAAATTTCCCTCTTTGGTTTTCTGAACTCAGAAAGTGATCCGGATTGTTTCAAGCAATGGGTGTGGTATCAATAGAAAGAATTTTTCTCCCACTCATAATAGTCGTGTTTGTTCAAAACATTTTATAGATGAAGATTATGAGCTTACTTCTTTATTAAAAGAAAGGCTTATGGAAAACGTGAAAAATAAAAGGACCCTGAAGAATGACGCTGTTCCATCTTTACTTTTAAGAGGTGTTGAGAACGAACCGAAAAGAAAAACCACACGTAGTGATGTTTACCGATGTAAGAAAACCATTATTGAAACCATAGGAGAATTCAACAAAGATGACACCTGCAAAAGTTTAGAATCTGTTAATGCAAACAGTAAGAAAAATTGCACCATAACAAATTCAACGGGCGTACAGTCTGAACTAGGGAGTGGAATATATCACAATGTGTTGAAACCAATCTGAGGAACATGAAGATGAGTTGGATACATCAATTTCAATGTCTACAATCATCGAAAGTGATGACGAAGATAAGGAAGTTGCAGAAAATTTGTCGCAAGTTTTTTTCGTGTTCTGGCAAAGCCTTAATAATTTATTTCAATTATGCTGCTATTGCCACGCACCAGTTTTAAAGATGACTTTAAAAAATACGCGGAACAGCTATAAAAGTTACTACAAAATGTGAAAGTATTCATTCTTTTGTGTGATACTCAGAACCGCAATTCATGAGACAGTCGTTAGGGGCTGGAGCTGTATATGCTGTGCTTTATTCATGCAATACTGGGTTCGACACCGTCAAGACATTTTGTAAGACTTTGAATTTGTGTTTTATAGGGAAAACTACATTCTACAGTATGTAAATCAGTTTGTGCAGCCTACAATTAGGTACACACATTTGCAAAACGGAAGTGTAACAATAGATAATTTAAAAGATACCGAGCTTTGGGTTTCAGGCAACGGACAATATGATTCACCCGGGTTTTGTGCAAAATTTGTAACATACGGTATAATGAACTTGAGAAACAATAAAATCATTGATTTTGTGATTTTTCAGAAAGGTATGGCCACTGGAAACCTAATAAAATCTGCTTGCAAAAATTTATGTCTTCTCTTACTAACCCTTTATGCTTAAATATAACTCTATTTCTGTCATACCGCCACAAAGGTATTAGGAAACTTATACGAGATAATTTCTCACGAGTTTGACGTTTGGCACGTTGCTGCTAAAAGTTTTGCAAAAAAAAAAATTAAAACTGGAAGGGAGGAAATGATAGAGATTACCAGGTTGGAAAAATAGTTTAGTAAACCATTTGTGGTGGACATCTGCTACGTGCAACGGTGACTGTGAATTACTCATTGA
The DNA here is from genome assembly GCA_003012365.1 of Medauroidea extradentata. NCBI lineage: Eukaryota > Metazoa > Arthropoda > Insecta > Phasmatodea > Phasmatidae > Medauroidea > Medauroidea extradentata. The sequence continues at coordinate 40,195 of PNEQ01002362.1, forward strand.
AAAATTTACGTCGGTTTTGAAACACATTACTGGTATTCATGAATGGGAGGATGTGAACATGACCCAGTTGTGAGAGAGACTGGTTACATCCCGGGTCACACGACTTCCAAATACTCAGAAAAACTGTTACTGACCAACATTTCCTAAAGGATTTAAAACAAACCATCCATTTCTGTCACACCAATAGTCCTACCATAACGAATGCCTGAAATACACACCAAAAAGAAAGCCTTTCTCTTACAGCGGTGTGGTAACAAGATCTGTGCTAGCAGTTCTAGACCATAATAGCAACGTAAATCAAGAACACTAAGGTTTCAAAACTCAGTTTTCTAAGGCTACGAAACAGTGGATTAAGAAGAAAACTTACCAATCCAAAACAAATTCCTGGAGAGAAGATCTACAAAAAACATCATGGAAGTAGCATCAGGACATAATCTTCCTCTCTTTGAAGATAATATCGACCAGTGGGTGGCCCAGAACACCGCCGAGATGCCACGTCCAACAGAAGAGGATAATGAAGACGAAGTGTAAAACTTGCAAAGTATATCTTCTTTGCAGTGGGATTCTACTGTTTTCAAGAACTTCACGTAGTTTCAAATGTAAGTAAATTTTATGACATGTAGCATATTCCAAAATTTCTTTAACTGTAGTATAACAATTATATGACATTTTTATTTTGTAAATTTAGTCTAAATAACTTAATTTCCTTCAGACGGCTTGAATCCCGTGTATACGTTGCTTGCTTCCGGGAAGACACTCCGTATTTTATGTACCACACAAGATGGGATCACTTTCCTAATGTTCCTTCCTAGTGTATTCAAACTATTTACCCAATACACAAATTGTTTGTATGCTATGTGACGCAACACAGAGTTATTATTCATTCTTAGTTTGTCTTTTACAATTTCATTTCGCGTGTGTATAATTATGTACTGCCGTATTGTGTTTAGTGTGTCTACATTTAGAATAACATTGTTAAAGTTTTCATGCAAAATTATACATTGAGCTGAACCTCGCACACTATTAATTGTGTCACTTTAGGTACAACAAACACATTCAGTCATACAAGGCTTGATAACGCACAACTCGCAATTACACCAATCTAAGATGCTATCCATTTCATTATTGTCACTATCACGCACTCATATTTCTCTGATGTCACGAGGAGTTGGTTCCAACTGGTACGTCTTGAATCTATCCATCCATTTATGTTGTTAGTACTTTTGCATAACTTTAATATATTAGGCTACGTACTGAGCAGTGCTATCTTTAGGACGTGAACACACGAACAGAATACTATACACAAAGGAAATAAGGTAGCAGAAGATACCTTTATCCCACAGCTATTCAGTTGCGCAAACAAGACAGGTCATGTTACAATACTCGGGTGACTAGCGTTGTCTGCTGCCTGCTTCTATCCTACCAGTGACATCATTACATTTTCTTCAAAAAACGCTTTTATTCCTCAACTAAGATTCATATCGCACTCTGGCAAAAACCACTGATCATCTGTTTTTTTAAAGTAATTTCATTCTGTAAAGAGCTAAAAACACATTTTTAGATCGAACTGCTCCTTTAAGATTTCTCATTAACTGGATTTTCTTATTCAAGCTTACAGTGTTTATTTAGGATACCGAAAAATTCAATCAGCAAATTTATTCCAGAAGTTCTGGAAGCTATATACAAAGCTGTAAGAGATCATGTAAAGGTAGATAACGAACACACTATACATTCCTTAATTCAGTTATCTTTAAAAGTAAAATTACATTTTAATGTTAAGCCCATTATTATAATATAGTACAGATGTAATTTACATTCACTTTAATTAAGTTATACTAAAAAATTACATAATTCAGTGAAAATTCTCGAAATTTGGGGCACGCTCTACAATAATTTCCTGAGAAGCTACAGGAACAGGATAGTCTGCGCAATGTTGAAAGGCTAGAAATTGAGAGTCCTGTGAAGAACTTGAAGCGCGGTTGGGAGATTGTAGCAAACTTGTAACACTTGAAGAAATGTTTTGCCTACATTCATGTGCTATTCTCTCTTCAGTAACTAATGTTTGCAAACCTAACTGCAACCAAAGAGCTTTTTCCACGCTCATGCTGTTGAACTGCATAGCCAAACTTCTTGCCCATATATTTTTTTGAAACTGAAGAAATTTACGACAACTTCAAAATGGCATCTGAAATATAAGTTGGTGTTGTAGGTTTTTGCTTCTTGCATACAGGATGTGCTAGCAAGTTATTTGAACTGTCAATTTCTTCATCCCTTTCGACACTCTTTGAAAGTACAGACCAATCACTTTCGCAAGGTTCCACTGTGCTCGATGTTCCTTCATGACTCCCTTCCACTAAGTTATACCATGAAAAACAAATATTGTACCTCTTAGTTTGCAATAATTGAAGCAGGAACGGAGAGTGAGATTCTGAGAATATTTTAATGAAACTAGTGCAGTGCCTTGACAGGATACAATAGTGCAATGAAAAAGTTTCAAAAAAAGTTTCAAAAGAGTAAAAATGAACTCAAATAACTTTTTTGAAAGTTTACTGCAGTTAACAGCAATTGCAAAATTAAATATTTTGTTAATAATTTGCACTGCTACATTATAAGTATTAAAAATATATATATATATACAATTGATTTATAATTTAACTTCAAGGGTTGTGTAAGTGTTTCATTTTGTCTCAGTATAATTGTTGTTTAATATGACTTAATTTTGCTCAACAGAGCCTACTGCTAGTGATTGAACTTACCAGATTACACGTTGCAGAACACCTCTGTGGAACCTTCTTCAAAAAGGAATGTAGCAAATCAAACCACAAAACTTTGGGTTTGTATGTGTCATCACTTGAAGCACCAAATTTTTTACTTTTTGACATTATTTTAACTTCCTGATAATATGCGGAACATAAATTTTTAATTTTTTGTGACACTTCTCGGTGCCCAAAACCTTCAATGTCCATCACTTGGGCTATTTATTTCAGCGATTTTTTGCAATGTTGCGATTTTTGTATATGTTCCACAAATTTTCAGCACCGCAATATAACACCACAAATTTCAATATCTGTGAGCTAGTGATCCTATAAACCAACATACTTTCTGAATAGGAGCGCAAGTTAAAGACATGGGAAAAAGAACTATAATAATCAATATTTACACGACAGTGTAGGTCCTGACAGTGAACTCACCCGTCTTTTATACGACCGTTGTACAAACAACTACTAGTTCCCATTGAGTAGTGACATTTCTTGCTTGTATTAGCAGTCCTGAACTCGCCCGGCACACAACCACGTGGGAACCCGCCTTTGTGAATTGTTTTGTGCGAGTCACGGCAGTCATTTAGCCAGGCAAGCAACTACCATTGATCTGGTATGTTCGGCAAATTTCAGGTTAGGTTCACACGATGCGTGAAAAATACGGTAGAATGACTATAAATGAAGCACTCTTGTTCCAGAAACTACAGAATTACAGTTTTCTTTATTACCTATGACATGTATGTTAGTTGAGTACGATCTACAAACCACATGTTCGATACCGAAATTACGTGATTTCAGTACCAGATATCTTGTTATGAATTGACCGAACGGAAAAAAAATTAGGAAAAGCTTGGAAATAGTATAACAATTTACACAATCCTACAATCGTACACTCGGGCACAAAATCGTACACTACATTATATGGGAGAATCGTTTAAGTTGGCAGCTATGTAGTAACGTATTTTGTGTATATCGTATTCAGTTTTCAACACAGGATAATTCAGGATTGATTGTGTTAGTATCGCGCGAAAAAGATAACGAAAACGTAAACCAAAATGTGTTTATAACGTTCCCGTGAAATGAATTATAGTTTCAAATTGATTTTTTCATTTTATCTTCTTTTAATTAAATGAAAAACTATTCGATCTTTAATACTGTTTTGACATTATTTATTTCTCGCTTCATATTTTAAGTAATTACATTTTGTGGTTATTTTCAGATTAGCATTACTACCACAATAATTCACTTCATAAAAAAATTAAAACATATTTCATATTTGTCAAAAGCTATCACAAAGTTAAATTAACACACACTGTCCCGCATAACTAAGAAGGGAATTTAACGTTATTTGACGATTCAGCGTTTATAATAATGTGCGTCCTCTGATTTCCAAGATTTAATGTCATTAATGATAATTTACTTCTATAACTACTGGGCCGACTCTATGCAAATTCTATTTCAGAGATTTTACTGTCCAAACTTTGAATTGATTAGTTGCAATTGTTGTAGGTTCACTACGTTAGAAGTGTAACGAGTCTGGTGTTGAGTGTGTAGATGTCGATGATGATGTAGTTGTTCGTGGCGCCAGTTGTAGCAGGTCTGCTGAGTGAAGTTGTGTTGGAGTGCCGTATACTGTTGTTTTGTTTTGGCGGTGACTGCAGTGCTCTGCTGTTAGTATTAAATGATGTAGCAGGAGGATAACGACGAAGGTCTGGAACTGAAACTTCTCCTTATCCCTTGCAGCCACCTTCTATTCGCGGCGACTACTCCAGAAATTATACTTTTATTTTTACATGCCCAGATAGCCTGAGGTGTTCACCAAAAAGGTTCACGTAGAGAAAAAAAAACAAAAAATATTTATAAACTTTCGGTTTCTTTTATTGACAGTTCACCAGACGTACATGGCACAGTCTTTGCTAAAATACTAAAGTTCATTCCAGTGACTATCTACTTAAGACAACGTCATGAGTGTTCGTCCAGGTCTTTCATCAGTTGTGATACGCCTCAGTTTGCGCCACAAAAGAAAAGAAAGTAAACTACAGGATACAAATAACACTTCTCCGATAGTGTCGTAAAACCGTAATATCCACATGTGCAGCTGTTTCGTGCACCTACTTACATAAGTACTACTACAATCAGTATGCATAAAAAAAACTATTGATGGCAATACTGCCTTCTTTACTGGCGAATCCACCCTCTAGGCTTCACAGCCCTCTCCAAAGTCTAACAGGTCCTCTTCCTCCCGCCATAACGCCCCAACTAATAACCTCCCAGGTGAACACACTGACTTACTCAGCCGAGTGGTGGAGTGATACAACGGGACCCAAGTTGTTTGAAAAGCTGGTCAATTGACATTTATAACATAAAAAAAATATGTAACATAGTTACTGACAAATCTGCAAAGCATCTTAGTCCACAATACCAGCTTAATATTCATTAGTTCATTAATTGGGTATGTGCTGCGTCAATAATCTGAAGGCTATCGTGTGTACCAATTTCCGCAGGAAATTACTTTTAATTTTTAAAATTGCACAGTTTGAGACCCAGCTACGTGTGTTTGTGCAAAAGTTACTTGTGGCAGAGGAAAACACTGCTAATTTCACGGAAACAACTCACAAAATAAATGCAATCACAACTGTCAAAAAGGGGAATTCTTATATGAGACAGACTATATTGGATCCAGCCGTATACTTAGTTATGTTGGCCTAGTTTTGAACAACAACAAAATATTAATAAAAAAAGTTGAAATTACTATATGATAAGAGGCCAAGCATGTGCTACATGCGAGAGGGCCCCAACTTGAGAAAATCAGTGTACACGAAAAAAAAAAAAAAAAGTCATTGAAAATTATTGAAAATCTTTAAAAATTACGTAAATCTTTGTAACTCACAAAAATATCAGTAAAACTCAGAAAAAATCTTAGTAAATCCCAACAAAAGCTTCTGAATCG
>PNEQ01002362.1:46003-61612 GCA_003012365.1 Medauroidea extradentata
AAAAAAAAAAAAAAAAAAAAAAAAAAAAAAAAAAAAAAAAAAAAAAAAAAAAAAAAAAAAAAAAAAAAAAAAAAAAAAAAAAAAAAAAAAAAAAAAAAAAAAAAAAAAAAAAAAAAAAAAAAAAAAAAAAAAAAAAAAAAAAAAAAAAAAAAAAAAAAAAAAAAAAAAAATTGAATCCTAGAAAAATTTTTCAAAAAACACTAAAATGCTTCGTAAATCAACAAAAACCTTTGTGACACAAAAAATCGTAGAAAATCATAAAAAATCAGTATAAACTCAGAAAAATCTTTGAAAATCCCAAAAAATCTTTTAAAAACCCAACAAAAGCTTTCGAATAGTACAATAAATCTTTTAACTCAACATTTTTAAAAAATCAGCAAAAATCTAGTGTAAATCTTAGTTAATCATAAAAAATATTCTGAAATCACATAGATCTTTATAAATTACAAAAATTAAACATAAAAAAATTACAAAAATCTTAAAAATTAGAAAAAAAAAATGTTGAAAATCATTACTTAAATCTCAAAATCAAAAATTAATAAAGTAAACTTACAAAATATTCTTTGAAAATCTCATATAAAACTTTGTAAATCCATAGGGAAATCTCCAAAAAGTCTTTGGAAATATCATGAAATTGTTTGGAAATCCAAGAAAACACAAATAAAAAAAATTATTGAAAATCAACCCCCCCCCTCCCCCATCCTTTTCTGCCAAAAAAAATTCTATGAAAATCTATATTACGAAACATTCTAATATTCTGAAATCCCACGGAAAACCTATGAATACATCAAGAAATGTTTGTAAATCTCAAGAAAATCACAGATAATCGAAAATAAATTGTATTGAATTTCCAAATCCTTTGATAATTTCAAAAATAATTCTTAAACAATGGAAACAGTGATTGAAAGTTACAAAAAAACTTCATAATCTCTCAAATATTCTATAAAATCCAAGATAGGAAGATTTGAAGAAAATTTAAAAATCTTATTACATGTAGCCTATATAAAATGAAGTGTCCTCACTATTAACGCTCAGCTCGAACCGCTGAAGCTTGAACCATGAAATTTCGAGGACACCCCTTCGAAAAATAAGGTGATGAAAAGTCATAAAATGTGTTTTTCATTAATCGTAGGTTATTCATTAATAGTAGATTCCTCTTAAACCAACTAATATATCAAAGTGCTATTTTTCTCAGAATGAGGCTTACATAAATATCTAAAAAGGGTTTTCAAGAGTTTTCTAAATTCTAACTTTTAAGCTGTTAAGTAAAATGTGTTTTCAATTAATCCTATGTATCTCCTAAACCAGTTCAAATATCAAGATGGTTTTTGTTTTATAATGAAGCTTACATTAATATCTGAAAAGTAATTTCAGAATTTTTTATAAATTCAGCCTTGAAGAGCTGTTGAGATACAGTATTGCGATAATTTCTTGATAAGAATTAAGATTTCTAAAAATATATTTCTGGATTTTATGTTATTCGAAAATGAAGGCTGTGAAAAGCAGTAAAATTTATCGACTCCCGTAAAATGAGCATGACCATAGAGAAATACGCAATTAAAAGTTTGTTGCTATCGTGTTCATAGATAAACCTCTTTGGTCATGGGCCTGTACACAAATTTTCAACCTATGCTCTTCGCTTACATTAAAAGATTTGAGAAGATACCGGTAATTAACAAACAAAAAGTGGTTTCAGCATTTTTGTGTTTCGAGACTAATTGGGGCGAGAGAGGGAAAATAAAGTTCTGGAGTTATTGTTGATACCTAATTAACCTGGTAAGTTATTAGAATGATTTTTGCTTTAAGAAATAATTAAAGAAATTATAATTTCTATTTCATAAAATTGAACCGTCAAATGGGAAAAAGCTATGACGTGTAATATCTAAATATGGATACTCAACATTACTTTAATTTGCACGGTGAGTTGGGAGAAACTGATTGTGGTATAAAAAGCTTTGTTTCAAAAGGATAAAGCATATGATATAAAGAGAGAGTATGACGTCCAAAACATTATTTTTTAGAGTTACTGTTTACATTACGTTAGTCTACGTGGGCAAAGCTGCTGCCGAGCAGCTAGTACTATATAAATGACATTCCAAAATATCTCAAATATTTGTAACTCCCAAGATTATCTTTGAAAATAAATTTGAAATAAAAAAAATATTTCTTTAACAAATTTTCTATGGTTCATATTAAGAAAAATTGATGTACCAAAATCTCTGGACCTCTCCAAAATATTCTGAACCCCCTCCCCCGAAAAAAAAAATTTAATTCATATAATCATAGGTATTCTTTCTATCACAAGAATGCAAATAAATTTCACAAAATTATAAATAACATATGCTTGAGTGATGTAATGAACAAAAGTTACACCAAACTTAAAAACTTTGTAAATGGTTGAGCCACCAATGCTGTCTTTTTTAATACATACTCGTCTTTCTCTCTATCTTTCTAATTTTCTTATGTAACCATGGTTACCCTAGATCACTCCAGGAACACAGTTGTCACGTGTTTAAAGCAGTATTGTGTACAATCTCTAATAAGATCGGCAATCGAAGAAACACATTAAACTCACAAAATACAAAATTTTGCTCTTGACGAGACTATAATTACATTACAGAGTATTTTCATTTAAGTTCGAAGGAATAAAGTGGCGTTATAACCATTACCTTTGCCCAAAACATGACGTAGACACAAGCATGCCCTGTCAATTAATGTAAATCTGTAAAGTGCTAGTGGACGCAGAGTCACAGACTGAAACAAACATTATTCGAGATATTATAACTTTGTCGTTGCTTCTATTTTGCTCTCATCATAAACTAAGCAATGAGCTGTGACATACGCCACTGATGTCTGCCAGCTTGAACGACAAAGAAACCATGGGTTCATGGATACAGAGCGGTCTCACACTTATGTTTCACATCCATCATGTCTGGATGAGTAACATTTTCTTCGAACTGACACTCGTTATCAATTTTTCCAATCTGCATTTCACAAGGTTTCATTAACACATATACACTTCTGGTAGCTGCTATAGTTCTCTCCCTCCCTCCCTCCTTTTCTTTATCACATTTTCGTCTCGTGCTTTCCAGACGTGAGAACCCAAGACTTCAATAGTTCTCACGCTGAATGAACTGTGTGGTTATTTCTGTTTTGACCAATTAAGATAGGTGGAAAGTAAACAGTATTACTTCAATTCTGCATGCAAGGAGAGCTTTGTAGTTAGTTTTATGTTCTTAGCCATATTACATCAATAAACATTTTCAATCCCACATGTGTTCAGATTAAGTGTTAAATCCAGGAGACATAATATTACTTTTGTTTGTACTTTCAAAAATAGTCTGCTGTGCTTGATATTTAAGTAAGTGCAACCTTCAACGAGATTAAAGAGTTGTCCAGTACTACCAACTTTCAGTCATAAAAATGTTTTATTGTACTTGTGTATTCGAATAATGTGAATACAAGTGGTGCAATAGTTACTATTAAGTTTACAAATGTGTAAGAAATGTAATGAATGACAGTAATTAATAACTGCATATTAAAAATGCTAACATATGAGTTAAGAAGTAGAGATGAGGGGAAGATTGCAAGAAAAGTTTATTGTTGCAATACTTCAGTGTGCTGTAATGAGAATTGTACAACTTTAACGCATAATATATGTTTTATATCTGAAAATTATACTACATATCAGAAATAGTGATGTCTAATATTAAAATGTGAAACATATAGGTCTCAGGAGATTGTTTACTCAGTTTTTTCATTGACTTCCCAGTATCTCAAGTTATAAATGTTATATAAAAGAATCTGCAAAATAAAGAGAACAAATATGTATTTTAAAAAAGAAATAATCCCAGTCAAAAGACATATTAAAGTAAAAAAATTAAACACAATCAAAAAAACACGCAATGAATGTACAAGACAAATAGTTGAAATTGGTAAAATTATTTGTCATGTACATGCAGGACATGTTTATCAAGATTGTGTTTGTTTTTAAACGAAGGTATGTCATTTTATTTGGAATTTTTATTTTTCAAAATACCTTTTTGTTTCCCTTCATAAATTTGTAAATATATTATTATGAAATGAAATAAATACTTGTGAAACACTGAAAAATCACATTTTTTTAAAACAAATTTATGATAGTAAAATTAATTCAATTTTTGTAAAAAAAAATTGAGCATCTAATAAATAAAATAATTTTACAATATCACAAACTAGTTTCAGAAAAATTCAGTAAAGTTTTTTTTTTTTTTTCCCCCAATTTTTCAAATCCAAGAAAAAAGTAAAGGCAAAAATATTGGAAACTTCTCCAGAGTTTAGACAAAATGCATTTCCAAATTTATTGAATTCATCAAAATCTTAGAAAATTACAGAAAATCAATGAAAATTACTCATACTCTAAACAATTTTGAATTTACAAAAAACTTTCAAGAATAAAAACATTAAAAACCTTGAGTTCCCTTACACTAAAAAATATTCAAATAACCTTTAAAAATTCAAAACAAAATATATTTTTTTGGGATCTTCCATAGTACATTTTTAATTTAAAAAAAAATGCATAAGTCATAGACATCTAGGAAAATTGCAAGAAAGTATTTGAAAATCTCAAATTATTCTCAGGAAATCTCAAGAAAATCTATATAAAAATAATTCAATACTCCCATGGTTTGTGAAATCTCTGAAAATCCCAAAAACAACTGATAATCTAAAAAATATTGTAAAATCACAAAAAATCTACAATCACAACAATCCCAAAAAAAACAATCAAACAGTTACAGAAAATCTTTACAGAATATTTGACTAAAATCTCAAAAAGTCATTAAAAATTTTTTTGGAATAATCACTAAAATCTTTCAAAAACCCTTAATATCCAAAATGGTGAAAATCCCATAAAAATCTTAATGCATTAATAATATTTTTACATTAAATAAAAACCCCAGAAAATCTAAAAAAATTAAAATAATAATAATAATTAGGCCTAAGAGTATCTAAAAAAAATTGTTGAAACTCTTCAAAAATCTCCTATTGGCAATATCAGAAAAATAATTGACAGTCCCAGAAAAATCTTTGAAAGTCACAAAAAATCTTGAGATGTGCCACTAATATTTCTAAATCATAAAAAATCACCGAAAAATCATTGAAAATCACAAAGAGTCACTGAACATCACAAAAATTTTTTTAAAAATCCCTAAAATCTTTTTAAATCCCCAAAAAAATAATTCAAATTCACAAAAAATCTGTTAAATCTCAGAAATGTTTTTAAAAATCACATAAAAATATTGAAAATCACAATAAATAACCAAAAATAACATAAAAATCACTTAAAATCACAAAAATAACTGAAATCACATGAAAATCACAAAAAATCACTGAAAATCACAAAAACAAAAACATTTGAAATCACCTCAAGATCACTGGAAATCACAAAAATCACAAAAAAAAAAAATATCACTGAAAATCACAAAAAATCTTACAAAGTCCCAAAAAAATCTTTTGATATTTAACTCAATGTACACATTTCAATATAGCTGTTGCCTCCTCAGCTACATGCCAGTTCACGTCACAGAAGATACCATCACATGAACAAGCAAAAATATAATTTTATATGTTTATATCTACATGACCAATGTGAAATTATTTAGTTTATTTGCATCCACATTGACGACAGTAGTTTTATTAGTTAAGCTTGTAACTTCTTGATATATGAACATATAATTCGCGTATTAATGTACATGCGTGTTTAATTTAAAAATAAAACTACCCAAGCTGCTGAAATTATGTTTTAATTACTTTTAATGTGGTCACCTACTTTCAGATTTTCCTCACAACAAAGGACTGAAAAAGAAGATTACGTTAAGAACGGCACTTGCAGACCTATTAAATGTCTCTATGCACAAGGCACTGAACCAGCGAGCAGATTATTTTGTCATGCAAACAGATTTTTGAATTAGACTTTACCAAATATGTAATTCGTTTTCAAACAAAAAAACAAAATTTTTAATTACGACATGAAAACTGAGATATTTTTACAACTTTGAAAGCTTAAATACTGTATTTACAGCACACTAGCTGTTCTGAAAACTTTCCGCCGCAGTTTCATTAATTTTATTCATACTGCTAACACATTTAATTATTTGTAACAGTTTGTTTTAACATGACGTAATCGCCGATATTGACAGTAGTGTGTATTATACGTGAAAAATAAGTAAGCATTTAGGAGGAAATGTAATATAGTAGCACGGCTCCGTAACCAGCATTACTAAGTTAACTATTTTATTATATTCAAATTGCATAATTTTATAACTAATTTATAAACAACCGCACCGTTATCAGTCGACCTGTAACCAAAACAAATGATGGCCACTTGCGAGTGTGAAAAAGTTACGTTTGTGTGTGTTGACATTCTCTTATAATGTGTTACTTTAATATTCTGTGCATATACTTAATGTATTGTAATGTGAGGATTATAAAACCCAGCCTGTAATCGTCAATGGGATATTATGATGTCTGGAAACACAAACAAAGGACTGCTATTTGCAAGTGTTTAAGCTTCTCGTGTGTTTGCGTGCATTTGTGATTCTCGTAAGGTGTTATTTTAATATTTTGTGTGTATACATAATTGTAATATATCGTAACACAGGTATTAAAACACGTGGCTTGCCATGGGATATTAAGACGTGTTTCGTAAGATGAAAACTTGTAGCATGGCATATCTACAAAAAAACAGTTGTTAAGTAAGAAGCAGGTAATCCGTCCTGAGAAAAGTACTACAGAAAATAAAAAAAAAGTTACCCATATTTTATTTTAACAGAATTTGTGGGTAAACATTTACGGTTCTTGTTGCAGTCTTATACGTAAACATGCTTTTTCAAGGAGCCGACCAAATAAATTCTTTTTGTACGAAAAAGTCTGTGTTTAACGATTTTTTTAGCAAGTAAGTGGTTAATATCAAGTCCATGTGAGATTTTGTGCCTGTCAGCTGCAAAAATGTAGGTCTACATGTTATCAAAAGTAAAGACTAGAAGGCTTATGCCTATATATTTCCTGGTCATTAAAGTGTACTTGTTTAATCATGTCTACAGTAAATATGTTAACAAGTTTTTTAAGTACTGTGAGTCGCATGACTATGATAACACTCATATTTCGAAGGTAGTCCTACCACAAAAGGTTAAGTCTATTTGATAGTCTACTACTTGAAACATAAACTACGCCTATATGGCTTCATGATCTGATAGTGCAGAACCAAATTGAAGACAACATGAAAAATAATTGTAACAATGCCTGCATTAATTATTTTATTTATTATTTCAGTTTAAAGATGTTTGCTTGCACTGTCATGTGCTCTTGCAAACTTCACTTTGTTGTATCCAAATAAGCTACAATTATTGAATCTTAGTAGAAACAAGAAGAACATAAGTTGCCCATACATGTTTGTTTATTTTTGGTAATGCCACTATATGTATCAATTTTGAGCACACCTACGAATATATACAATAAATAATATTAAATTTTGAATGATTATATTAAGTTAACATCTGTAGAGTAGTAGAGTAGGCTATCCATTACTGTAATATGAAATAACTCCATAAACATTGCCCACCTAACTCTACTAAGATTAATGTGCAGCCAGTATTGAAAATAATTTACTTGTCTGAGATCTAAAAAGAATCAAAAGAAAATCAAAACACACTTTGGATGTTATTGCAATTATAATATACTTTAACTGTGTGCCGTATTAAAATGTTTTACTCAATTTACTATTTTTATTAAGTCAATATTTTCATTTAATATTCATTATATTGTCTGTTAAGACAGAACAGGTTTGTCAGTGAAATTTATATTGTCATTCATGTAAAGTGTTTGTTGGTTTTTGGGGAATGTTAAAATTTTAATTTGGTTTATTATCCCGACCATACATGCACACGGCCCACCAAGCCAGCCGCTTGCTTGCTGTAGCCACAGCGCTCGTTTCTTGCTGCACGTCTCAAGTGTTGTATTTCAAGCCTCATGTACGATAAGTTTCTGCTGTATCCGCTACAGTCCCACGCTCTGTAGCGTCGCCGTTCGTTGTACTCTGTACCACCCCCACCCCGGTACAGTTAGTAAGAAAGTGCTTTGCACGGTACTTCTACCGTCGGTCATAACCGGTTTTAACTGTACTTTGTCCGGCCGTTCCGACACGCGCACGCCATCTCTTGAGAGATTTTTAACCTCCGGTGTTAGGGACGCGGTCTTCGCTAAGCGTCACTTCGTCCATTCCTAGTAATCACCTTGTGCGCGACAGACGTGTTTCTGCACAACACAAGTTTTCTGGCGTTATGTATGTAACGCGGACTTTAGTAGCATCAACATGTAGTCACTAAATAGCTACTCTAGTTCTTTGTTCTTTTTGTAATAGAATAGTGCCGTAGTTTCCGTTTTTGGAAAAGTAGAACTTAGTTTTCTACTATCTACAAGCAAGCTTCTAGATGCTATCGTCGTAGTTTTCGTCACCCTCATCTTTGGTAAGTGTTCCCGCCGTGAGAGCCCTTTCCTTTTACTCGTGACAAACGTTAATTAAATTTTCCTGTTTTTGCCTCTGTTCACAGAGGGTGAAAGATGCAAGGTGCTAGATTCAAGATATAGATTTAAGAAGTAGATGCAAGTTGCCAGTTGCAATTTTCAACATTCCCTGTCCAGTTCACGATGTTCGTGGCTCGACTGCCTGCTAACCAGGCAGACCAAATTGGCCACAGAGTGACGTCACCGCGTCATTCTTCATGGCGATAAGTAGCCGCCTCACTGACTTATTTTTTTTTATAATGACTATGGATACTGCAATGACGGTAATGCGTCGTCTATAACTCTCTTTCTCAACATTCAACATAAACGCGTCTGTTGTATTAAATATTAATGAAAAAGTAATCTAAAGTATTTGTTATATTATATGTTATATTTCAATATTCAAACTAAAATTTGTTTGTAAGGGGCCCCGTTTATATAAGAACAACTATTTCAAATATTAATATAATGGTATGTGCAAACTTAGCAACAAACTATTGTAAAATCAAAACTTACAATTTTTATATAAAAATTTCTGGCAATTGAACGTATGTTTTATTCCTTTTAAAATATTAATATCCTCTGGGAATTATTCTTTTAATTTTAACTGTAACGTTAGCTCTACATGAGCAGTAGTCGTAGGTAACAGCCTATTTTGTGTCCGGTCTCCCTACCAGCACGCTTTTCAAGAGTCAATGTTCAAAGACTATACAATAAAAACTAAAAATAAAAAGGGAGTGTGTGACATTATGGTAGCAGAGCGTGGTTACTTTCCAGAGAAGTTTTCTTTATCCATGTTCTTAATATTGTAATACCGTAGTGGTATTTGTTCATTTTTTATTTGTGAGTACCAAAGTGGTACCAAGTGTTAATTTCATTAACTTTGCTTAATAACGCGTCTCTATGTTGAATGTTTGGAGCTTCCAAGTTATATTTGCATGTTTAGTATATTTAATTTAAGGCACTTTAATTTTAAACCGTTACGTTGCGTCACGAGACTTTGTTTATTACGAGCGCGTCCTTTTGCCGGCCGTCTTTGAGGTCAGCTGTGGTCCGGTGGAGCTCGTGTGTGTAATGTTTTGCGGGCGCATTTATTTACAATTAACTTTGCTTTGGTGTTTCTATTCCAGTATTAATGTTTAGGTATTGTTTACAACCTAATTAAGTGCTCTACTAATTGTTTACAAAATACGTAAGCGAGTTTCGCTCGTCGTGACCTTCAAGTCACGTGGTCGTTTGTTCTCTAAATACTAATTACTAAATAAGGCAGTTTGCCTTTTGTTTTTAAACAACACTAGTTCTACTGAACTATTATTGCTTGTTCTATTTGATTTATTAATATTTTTAGTCTCTTTGCATGAGACGTTGTTTATTTTTTTGGAGCACGATAATTTTCAATATTTACTAACACAAGGTAAGTGCTAAATGCATTATTTTTCATTTAAAAGGTGTTTTGTATAGTATTAGTAACCTTCAGTGACAGTTTATATGTTTATTTATACTTTTCATATACCGTTTTTGCCGATACGTTTGTTTACATTGAGTTAGTCCGCTCTTGCATAGAGAGCGTCACTGTCACATCATGGCTGCCGCCGTTGGGCACGACCAGTGGTGCCAACCTCTCACATGCTGATTACACCAGGTCTTAGTGAAATTCCCTAGACCTTTGTTTACATTTTACGTGACGTGAATTTTCATTTTTCTATTCATACCAAGAGCATTTGTTTTCTTTCGTCACATTATTACTAAGAGTGTGTACATATTTTTAATGCATATTAAAAAGGGTTATTCATTTTATTTCAATTTAAGTGTTACATGTGTTTAGTTAGTGAGATAATTTCTTGTTCGTGTGCTTCAGAGTGCACTTGTTATGTGTGAAGTTTCACACGCATTTAATTAATTTTACGTGTCCCAATTACTGCAAAAATGTCAGGTATGACTCCCGAATACCTGCTCAAGGATGAGCTCATTTTTGAGTTAGTGGCGCGAAATCTGGACACATCTGGAGATGTGTCAATGCTTAGAAAAAAAGTACGTATAGCCTTTAATGATGGCATACAACCCTCAGAAGACTATCTACGTGAAATGAACATAAGTGAAGAACATAATATGTGTTCAAATAAACTACTAGAATTAAGTGACACTGCTCAGTCACTACAAAACAGCAGTTATACCACTAGTCTTAGCAGAACTCTAACGAGACTTACACATGTCTTAAACAGACTTTGTATTTTAAATTTATTGGCACAAGGGAACCTAACACAAAATCATTTGGATCAAATACAGCGGCAAATTAAACACACTAAAGGCTGTATTGATTTGTTGAAAGGTCGTCTGACCTATGTAAATTCACAACCTGTATTTTCCACTGCTTCTCAGTCTTCAACTGAGACTACTTCAGAACATCACCAGTAAAAATGTTTACAAAAATGTTCAAGAAAACACACAGTGACAGACCTGTCACACCAGAAATTCAACTTTATCTTCAAAGAAGGGAACACACACATACAGCCCCGAGTACTACTGGACGTACCACCTTCTCATCATCTGTCATTCCACCTTCGACCATTCCCACTTCTTTCCAAACTTCTGAAACTACCCAAGCACAAGGTAGTAATACTAATGACGAGCAGGACGAACTGCATTTGGTTGTGGTAGAATCCACAAGTGGCAGCAGCGCCACATCATCACCGGCCATATCACCCCTTTTCACCCCCACTACTGAGAACTTATTTGTACACACAGCCTCAAAACAACAAATTTTGCCAGTATCCACTCATTCAGGAAATGTTCAACAGTATCTACCACAGTTCCGGCAATTTTCTTCTCCACAACCACCCCTTCAGACAGCCACTTCAATTCCTAACCCTCTACCCGTTCAACAACAATTAGTTCCACTTCAGAACCCCAATCAAATTCAGTCAGTAAATTTTCAACCCACTTGCCCAGCCCCAGCCTATTTTCCTAACCCACCACAGTCAATAAATTCAAGCAACCCTATTTCTAGCCTCCAAACCATTGCAGGCATGCCAACTGCACCACAACACAATACCTCGCATCACAATCCCCTTGTCACTCACCTCATCTCCAACACTACTCCATCATATTCTGTTTTTGGAAAACTTTCACACCCTCTAGAGAGAGTTCTCTCAGCTTTCCCAGAAGCTGATGGCTTAAATGTAAATCAGTTAATAAAATTTCTTCGTGAAATTATTAAAATAAAACAAAAGGGTAATATACCAGATAACCAATTACTAGAAATAATTTTCCCTTTCACTAGGTCACCTTTGAGTGATCGTACAACTTTCGCCATAAATCATAATTTTTCAGTTGACCTGTACCATGAAGATGTACTGAATTATTTCATTCCTGCAAGACTTTTGGTTAACTTAAGGTTAGAGTGGTACAACCGACTACAGACACATCAAGAGCCCTAGGCTCACTACATAGCTGATATCAAGGAGGCAGCTATTGCGCTCAGGCTTCCAGTATCCGAGTCTGAGATTGTTTCAACCATCTTGGATGGGTTGAACCCTATTGAACGTTCTTGCTCTGAGTTTGCCACTAGGCCACAAACTTTTGTTGACTTGGACCGTTTGTGTATAAATTCTACCAATGTAGGTTTTGCTGATAAGGCACGTGGTAGACCCACATTTAATTACAGAGACCAGTCCACACCACATAAAATTTATCAAGGGAGTAATGTAAATACACATTCAGCAACATTTCACAAACCTAAAAGTAAATTTGGTCCAGAACAGAAAAAAGAAAAGACTGAACCTGTTCAGTGTAGTTTTTGTAAAAAATTTGGTCATGTGTTTGCAGATTGTAGAAATAGGAAACAACAACAATCTAACTCAAAAAACGTGTAGGCCAGTGGTCCAAACCATCTTATCATTTTGGACCACGTGGGAAAAATAAAATTAACAAAATTGAAAACTCTTCAGACACTTCCAAGCGTAAATAAAAAATTGAACAAGTTTCTAACACAGTTTCTCATATTAAAGATTTTACTCAAGGTGACATAGATAACAAATGGTATTGTGACAACGAAAAGAAATGTAAAAAATGTAAACATAGTAGATTTTTAAAGAAAAGAAAGTGTCACAATATTGTGCCTCACACTGTTCCATTTTTGCCATACCTTGTCACACAAGTTGGTTCTATTAAAATTGATGCTTTAATTGATACAGGATCTGTACGTAGTTTTATTTCAGGATCACTTTTTCAGAAATTTCAGGAAAAACATTTAGTCAAAAGAATTGAGTCAGTTGATTTGTATTGTGTTACAGCTTCTGACACACCTTTGCAAAATAACAGCTTTTGTGAAAATCAAAATTGATGCATTCACATGGATTTTTCCATTCTTAGTGTGTGATGTACTTGTCACAGATTTTATTTTGGGGACACATTTCATTTCCAAAACTGGAATGCTAATTGATGTGCAAGCTAAATGCATCACACTTAAATTCAAACCCAGTATCATAATTTCACTTAGTAATTCAGAACCTCCGAACAAAAATTCTATAGAAGTAACAGAAATGCAGGAAAACAAAACCACCTCTAGATTTAAAACATCTTCATAATGATAAACAATTAGCAATTCAAAATTTGTGTATAGAATTTTCTGATGTTTTATTATTACAGTAGAACCCTCTTATAGTGTTCCCACTTAACATTTTCCTAGTTATAATGCTACCTTCACTTGGTCCCTAAAACTGATTTGTAATAAGAAATTACCCTCTTATAATGTTTTCCCATTTATACACTGCTCCCTCGCTTATCCGAACTAGTCGGGGGAAGAACCGGTTCGGTTTTCTGAATTTTTCGGATAAAACAGCTGGTTTATAAACAAATTAGGTATGTTTGTATTAAAGCAACACTCATGTACTATAAGAAACATGGTGAACTTATATACACAAACTGTTCATTGAATTTTATTTTACACTTTATGTATATAATACTGAAAAATTAAAAGTAGTACAATATTTAAATGTACCCAAGAATCTCGGCGTAACTCCGCGCTAAAGTCATCTGGCAACGCTGCTTCCCGCCCGGCCGACGCTCCGCAGCCAGCTGATCAAGCTTCCCCGTCTTGCTTTGTTCCCCTCTCTCGCTTAGCCATCCCTTCTGTATTCTATGCTGACACTGAACAGATGCGACTGCGTGCGACTGCCTCGTCGCTCACGATAATATGTAACCCGATCCTTTATTATCATCCTTTAAGAGAAAAGCACATGACGTACGTTTTATAATCTACTGTGTTTAGATGTGCACATATGTACATAGTTACCCTAACAACATAACACAAAATAAATTGTGATTTTACACTGCAGGAAACGGAATGTAAAAAACGCAAAGAAAAAAAGACGATGCCTGTTTACTAGAATTAATCACTGTCACTGAAGTCGGAGTACGTGACACGAAGTGCCTATGTACCGCTTGTGCTGGCTGTCAGGCGCTCCCGAAAAGCTTCCGCTCAGCTCAGATGACACGGCTGTTTGGAACAAGAACTGCGTGTTCTGACTGAATAATGGCGGACATATGCTGTTTCTTCACTAAGAATAATTGCCGCCGGCTGTGCTATACCTGAGTCACACACACACACACCACGCATACAGAAGAAATTCCTCTGGGAGGTAACGATAGTGCTGTCTCTCTCACTCACACAGCACCCACACAACTACTCGTGCTTATCTCTGCTTAGCTTGCTACAGCTCATAGTTTACTTCGTAGACCTTCAGCTTTTTGAGATAAGCAGAAAGGATGGCGGATGAGAGGACGCATTTGCTGTTCTGATTAATCTTCATGCTCACACAGTTGGCAGTACGTGTATTTATCTTTTAGTTTAATGGCAATTTCAACATTTATTGTACACTAATTATAAATTATAATTTAACACACTAAATGTCCCATAAACTTGAGCGAGAAGCAATAAATCCTTGCGGGCTGGCTGGCTGTTGCATTGTTCAAGTATCGTACACACCGTCACGAAGAGCATGGGAACAGTGTCACCTTTTTTTTTTTTTGCCTTGGAACAAGTCTGTTTGGACAGCTGAAGGGGAAATAACAAAAATAAAAAGTAAAAAAAAATCACGGGTGGTGGGCCGCGTGTGAAAACGAGCATGTCTATCCTTAGCACTGCTTTTCAACGAACTGTCTATCTAGATTTGGTAGCGTTCACGTAGGTCTGACATGTTTTCTATCGGCACACTGCCGGAATAAAATCAAAAACTTGTGACCTTGCTCAAATCAATGAGTACACGTGCACCCACTTCTGTTACTGCTAATTGTCTTCGAACTTAACTTTGTGACGCCGCTAAACACAGTTTATGACTAGTGCGCAAAAATAAAGCAACTACCAATGTTGGCGTCGCTTATTTTTGCTGGCAAATAACACTAGCATTACCTGCCCAACGGACAAGTGAACAATTACTTTCATCCGTCCAAGCTTATTTTTATATGTCTCGGGCAAGCGCACACAAAATTATCACCAGAGCATGCATGCTAAAATAAATAAATTAATTAATTGCTACACTCGTCAAACTGATTACATTGGTCTGCAGCGGCCGACTGCCTGCCTACACGTCCGCCACCACCCTTCCCCCGACCAATCCACCCGTTCAGTTGCCGACACCGCTCGCGGCTTGCTTCGTGACCGGCACAGTGCACACGGCAATTGCGTGCTGCGCGCGTTGTAAGGTGTTTGGCCTGGCCCACCCTTTACAAATTTCCAAATTCATTCCTTATGTGTGATTGTAGTAACTCTTTTGGCTTAAAAGTAACATAAACCTAAACGTAATTCTCGTAATTTAAAGGATGTTTACATGAATATTTCCCGGCGTCAGTATAGGTCTAAGGGAGTCCCAAGGTGCTTTATGAGAATTGGTTTGTGAATATTGTGGTAGGGGTCACAGTGGCCCGGCGGTGGACGGCCCGACTTACCCGACAACGGAGATAAGTGCGTCGAAATCCCCCGCAATGTGAGATGAAAGAGACACGTGTTAGTTATAAGCTGACGAGGCCGGGACTTGGCACATCAATGTTTGTGCAGACCTCAGCGAAATA
>PNEQ01002363.1:9964-29908 GCA_003012365.1 Medauroidea extradentata
TATTTTATGAAACGCCATAATCAAATGAACAAAATGACACTAAGTTCAGCTCTCTATGTTGAACGGTTCTCGAACCAGAGCAATTACAAGATTTCCAAATGCAGCAAAATTAATCATTTTCTTAAAATTTAAAAAATTCATAACTCAGAAACTAACAGTCCAAAAAAATTGTAACTCAGCCAATTTCATCTTTGCGATAGGTCCTACATATTTACAAAATATTGTCAAAATCTAAAACCTTGATTTTAATTTTAATTTTTTAATTGGTTGATTTGACATGGAATGTCCCACAGGAGACATCATTCACAGCTGAATGTCGTTGGGAAAACTCTGTCTCTGATACAGTTTCAGGCTCAGATTGCCGTAGCTTTGACAACTTCCTTCAAAGAGATGACGAGGAAACGAGGACGTCCTAGCCTGGACTCTGCATCACCATAGGCTGTGAAGAAGCGTGCTGCAGATCGCTCTGTGGCACCAATCATGGATGTTCGCTACGTTTCCATTGGACACTAGCCGGTTCACGGGAAGAAGGGTCGGTGCAAGATGTGCCCATAGGGATTCAGTAGAATCAAATGCACAAAATGCAATGTACATCTCTGCCTCACAGGCACTAACAACTGTTTTGTCAAACTTCATACAAAATAATGCATTCTCACAGCTTGTTCATCAAATAGTTGATAATATGTAGGTTTAACAGTCTGGGACTAAACCTAAACTTTGTAATTTGTAATCATAATATTGATAATTGAACTGTGTTAGTGCCCAATGTTGACATATGGCAACATTTACTAAATGTATATGTAAAAAAGCAAAATTGTAACATTTTTTTAGGAAATGTACTGTTTACAATGTTCTAAAGTTAACTAAACTAAAAAATATTTTTTTTCAACCTTTTGTATTTTTTTAATCATAATATTGAGAATTGAACTGCGTTAGTGCCCAATGTTGCCATACTGCAACATTTAAAAAATGTGTATATAAAAAAGCAAAATTGTAAAATTTTTAGGAAATGTACTGTTTACAATGTTTTTAAGTTAATTAAACTATAAAATATTTTATTTTTTCATTTTCATTAAAGTAGGAATGAAAGGGTAAGCAAATTATGCGCAAGTTAATTGTTTTAAGTACGTATGGTGTCAACGCAATAAAGAAAAATATCACGCTATAATTTATAGGGTACTTGTAAAAAAGTAAACTCATTCGGCACGAGACGAGAGAGACATAAGACGTCGTGAAACAGCCTAGAAAGAGGCTGTACTATAGTTAAATGAGCATATGCGCATGCGCTGGAACTTTGCGTCTATAGTACGACCTCAATATAGATCCTAATACGTCGTAGGAGACAGGTTGGCCGGCTTGGCACAGGCGCCGCCGCGCGGTTTTCAAACTGTCACTGCTGCATTTTTTAACAGATTTTCGCTATTTTTGTTTTATTTTTAATATTGTGACTTACAAAGTAATAACTGCAACCCTACAATTCATATTTAAATGCCGTGAATTAGATACAGTATGTTTTATTCATTGTCAACGTAATTCCTTACAATTTTTTTTGTCATATAATTTTGTTAATTTTTGAGGGTTCCTGAGATTGTATTCGTAGAATCGCTACCTTCGTTAAATCCAGGGTTCGTAAAATCGGGGGTCTAGTGTACTACTTTATATTGGTCACAACATTAGCAGTGCGTAATTTCTTACAAGAATTGACGTAATTTAATTCTGACATTCTTGGATATTATCAACCCTTCCACAAACAACTATCATCTTGGACCTGCACTTTCGTCACTTGGAACTGCAGACAACACCAACCGCTGGTAATGATCTTTCCCCACGTTTTGGCCACATTAATTTGTGTTCCCAGTCTTTGCAACATCGCTGAGGAGTCGTAATGTTCTTTACGTAACTAAAATCAAACCTATAAACTTTCCCGTAGCAAAAATTATACGTAAGCAAACAGTGTAACACCACATCATAGATATATGAATGGTAACTTGGTAGTGATACAATGTTAAAACAATATGAGCATGAAGTAACATAATCACCACCATACCTCTGCGATGCTTGAGTGACATTTTTCCTACAACACTACATTTCACCACATTCCATACAAGCTCAAAAGAATTAAAAACCACCGCCCCGTCTCAAATGTGTATCAAGATGTTCCATTAGCACGCATCGCTAGGCTTCGAGTACCAAATACATACAATGATAAATGACTGACCATGTAGTACTTTATTATAATATTTCAAACTGTGCTAAGAGAAATCCACCTTACTCTTACTGGCTTCTAAACACTATTTAAGCTGATATCCTCAAATACATTCAACTTCTGATTATCTGTGCAAAACAAGGGCCCAATGTCATAAATAATCAAAAATCGTAAATAATACGCAACTGGTATTAAAAATGATCCACAAAACTTAGTAGGCAACATTGAATGTCAACTTGACATTGAGGCTTACAAAATTTCTGGTGCAACGTTGTAAAGTCAGTATCACGGCATCGTAAAATTGAAGCCCAGAAGTAAAATCTACATCGTGCGTAAAATTATGGTTATGTTGAAATTGTTTGAAAAAGAATGTTTAAAGATGCCACAAGTAGGCCGCAAAGTGGATTATCTAGGCACATAATCAAGAATGATTGTGCATTACAATATGTTTACACAACAACCAGTTTCTTCTCTGACAACAGCTCTTACATTGGCACTGGTGCTTGCAGTGTTGCATCCCAGGGCCCCACAGTCAGTCTGCTGCCTCTCATCAACACATATCACCTGCAGCAACAAGGCACACACCCAAGTCTTCAGAACTTAAATGCTTTATCACAATTAAAACTATTGACTAATCGAGCCCCCCGTGTTGGTAATGAAACTGTGATACTATGAACTGTGTTTACCGACATAGCGCTTTTGAACTCGCACGCCTCGCCGCTTCGTACATCTTCAGTTCTCCTCAGCAGTCTTCGTTGTCCCCTCACTTCGGCCGACCTAACTCCCCTTCCCTTCCCCTACCGCTGCCTGCCCTCTGACCATCGCTTGAGATATCACTCTTCATTCTGCTCCCGACGAGCTAGGTTCTGCCTCTCCACTCTCTACCTCTACGCTCGCCCGGCAAGTTTTGGTAAGTGCTATAATTCTACGTTTGTGCTTTTGTAATATGATTCACTGAACCACGGCTTCATTTCTAGCTTGGATTAACTTTGTAACTTTCCCGTTTTGCTGTACTAGTTTCTCCTGCTATTTCCCATCTTTGTAATTTCATGCCCCGTTCAGGCGTCGATGTGGGGAGTGGAATGGAGTCTAGGCATATTTTTCTCTGGATATTTAATAATTAAATTCAAATTATTTACCTAGTCTGGTAGGACATTTTGGTTAAGGCCATTGTGCCCGCAACATATTTTATAATTTGAAAGCTATATTTTGTATTCTGCTGCTGTTACCTGTGTGTATATCAGCCTTAATAAACTGTCCAATTTAATTTTACCCTGATTACAGTTACTGTAATGTCGCATCCCCGAGTCTACTATGCGCTTGTGTCTTAGTGTTGTGTTATGTGTTTAGGTCTAGGTATTGTATAACTCCACACTGGGATTAGCCCGCGTTTGTCAGGCTTAGCCTTGGTTAGGTTTATAGTCTGGCTGTTCGTGCCCAGAGGGGCACAAGAATGAAAGCATTTGGCGAAAATGTATAGGTAGCGAGGTAACTGACTCACAATCCACATATATACATTTCAGTTGTGTGTAATTGTTATTACCTCAGTTTTGTGTATAGTACACTTTGTAATACTTTATAAATTAAGGTTATGTTTATAGAACTACTCATAAAGGTAAATTAATAAACATCTGAACGTATGCAATTAAGCCTGCACTTATATATACAATTTAAAAATAAATACTATGATACATTCTTATAACAAGAACCATGCATATAACATGTCAACTACATCAACAGTCAACAACCTTACCAACCACCCTTACTCAATTTAAGAGCCTCAAAGTTACATAAATAAATAGATATTCGCAATTGGTCTGTCGCCATGTAGCGAGATCAGTCCTTACCTGCCTCTATAGGCTACCGTTCCCAAACCCCTCCTGAACCTACCAACTCCTAAGTTACCAAATCATTCTGTAAAATATTACTCTCACCGACCTCACAAGCATAGACTGTCTACCCAATTCATTCTCTTCCACTCCACTTGAACCTTCTCACTGGTGTTTACTCTCCCCTATACACTCCCTTAGCTAGGTGGTTATGTAACCCTCTTCAGCCTCCCTCTCTATTCACAAGTATATATATCATGAACAGACTTTAAACTCATCCTCTGTCCTTCAACGTACTCCATCCCATTTCCTACATCATTACAGATGGCCTATATATCCGTTCATCCTCTCCATCGTACCGCTGTCTTCTTCACCAACTATTCATCCATCCTGTTACCCGCTTTGCACCTTTTTTTGTTCCTGCACCTCAACTTCCATATATGCATCATTCTCTTTGGTAGCACATTCCAGCCTTGGCCATACCTTACTACCATGTAGTATGCCTTTTCCTTCACCTCCCAGTAATGAAATTATACACAATTCAGTAAATTTTATGTTTAGTTAATATTTGTTTGTGATGATGGTAAAGTAAAAAATTTGATACCATTTATCGGTAAATATCAAGTTTAGCTACCATAACACAATAATACAATTTATCTAAACTGCATAAACAAGGCCTACAGTAGTTGTAATATGATATATCTTTCATTTTATTGCTGTAGTTAGTGTATGCAGACAAACACTGAGATAGGCGTCATGATATGTTTCGGACTGCAGCAATTTGTTGTACATTTCATGTCTGTGAGGGTACGAATTTTCTCTAGTATAAACTAATCAGACGTAGTTGTAACAGACTCGACACTAATTCGACAAACAAATACCACAATGATAAATAATCCAAAATATTTCTCACAATTCTCGTTAAACCTACATTACAACATGCATCAGCTGACAATGTGTTGACTATTGATAAAATGGCTGGCCAATTTCAAATAGGCTTAACCTGAGAGCCTTGGAAATAGCTGCTTCCGCCCCTCCACGTTTACTATATATCTCGTTGAAACACAGCGTTAGTTTAACAGTCCGCCATCTTGTGCATTTGTCTTGCATATGCACTTTCCCAACTGAACATACTATAGGTATCTACGATATCGCAAAATAAAAACGATGTTTGTAAACACTGCAACAGTAATAAACGGTAGCGAACTCGATAAAACCAAAAATAACAACTTGAAAAGAAACAGAACTTAGAAAAATACTGGATTGATCTGTTTTCTAAGAACCAAAAGTGCATATTTGCAGGTAAATACTGCTAATCATGAAATATGTTACCACGAAATGTGCATACTTAATTATGCACAACATTGGGTTACGAAACTAACCTAACCTCCAAGGTCTAGTAAGTTATAGAAATTTAGTCATTGTTTCAGAGTTCATACGTCAATAGTTCTGCCAAAAATATTGACTTATTTTAATATAAATAGGGTTAGTGACAAACTATGTTGGTTTGAAAAAAAAATTTTACCACAGGTGTTTTCCTCAAATAATAGTTGCATCTTCGATTTTTTGCATCCAATTTGGCAAAACAAATATATGACTATGCTGTGAAATACGGTTCTTAAAGATTACTTTTTCAAACATAAAATTTCAGGAAGAACATTGCTGTGTGAGAGACACTGTAATTTTTTAAGCCAAAATAAATAAAATATGATTTTTGAAAATTTTTATTTTGCAAAAAATTGCTCACATTTGGAGAAATCCTGTAAGTTGCACTATTTCTAAAGGCCTTCTACGCACAATACTTTTTCAGGGATGTCAACTACTATGGAATGGCCAATAGTTTATGGCTATGATATTAATAATTATAATTTTGATTTAACATATGTTTCAAATCCTTTTTAAGTAGAGTTATTTGCTAGTAGATATTGAAGAAGATGCTCTCGGGAGGATTCAAATTTATCGTAGGAAATATTAAATTATATTTTCACGATTTTTTCTTGTTACTTCCTTCCCGGAAGTATTATATAGTTGGATTGTCTTCAATCATGAACAGTTACGTTAGCCTATTATTCTATAAACTATACTACAGTATTGATATATTTGTATTTACAGTAACCACGCACAGCAATCTATCAGATACCAAAGCAACTATGTACGGTACGTCCTATGTTTGAATTTTTACCATTATGAGAAATAAATAATAAGCTCCTAATTTTTTATTAAAATTGAAAATATTACATTATCTCCATTCATAAAAGTATCGTAAATACTGGACTCAGGCATATAATTTGTATAAAATATTTTAATTTCCAGGCACCAAAAGTAATTTCCTTGACTTTTCCAGTTTTCCCCAGTTTTGCAGACCTATAGCAACCCCATACCTGCTTTCTGATGTAATAACTAGCAATATTTCATTGCAAGCAATTTTACCGCAATATTTGTGCAAGACATTTTCACTGTTCACGTCCAGCATCACTTAACCTAATCCGCAAGTGATGTAAACATAAACCGACGCGAGGATGGTACGAAATAGATCAAGGAATTTTGGTTCGGACGAACTGGAACGGAAACATGGAAAAGCGATTCACAGTAGTCACAACATTGACGCGTTAATGTCCAAAAATACTTTGAAAAAATAAAACATTACGGTATATCTGATAGTAATATTTGTGACTTATTTTTACTGTGGCAATTATTACTGAACTAAACTTTTGGTATTTTCAGAGTATCGTACATCTCTAAGTACTGGCAAGTATACCAAGAAACTCGTACGTTTAACAGTACGTCATTCGTTAAATAACTCGTGAATCAATTGTACGGGCGTGTCATCCGCTAACCATAATTATAGTAATAAACATATAGCGTCGTAAATTGTATTTGCAGCGTCTGTATATTTGAGATATTTGTTAATACAGTGGAACCCCTGAATTACACCCCCTGATTCTACACTTTTCCTGCCATTTACACTGTTTGTATTTGGTCCCATTTAATGATTTTACATTATAACCTTCCCTCAGATTACACTTTCCTGCATTTTACACCATTTTTTACTGGTCCCTTGAGAAGTGTAATTCAGGGATTCCACTGTAAAACTCTCTCATTAAGTGATGGAGTGGGAAATTTATATGTACACGTCAGATAACAAAGATCTATTTCTAATGCAAGATCACAGTGCATGGCGGTCGGCAGCCGATGAACATGTTTGTTTATAATTTGCTTTGTTTATCCTAAAACTCAACTTAGAGTGAACGGAGAATAGATCTTTGACAGCCTCCGATACAATCTTAAAACTGACAAGTTGGAGCTTTTTTCTCCATGTTCACATGCTTCGCATATTCTCAAACACCAGTCAACATTGCTTGAGCTCTTTCAGCAACTCTAACATTTTCTATTCGGCGTGCTGCACAAATTGAGCCAACCAGAATCTAGCGATGATGTTACGTTTTAGTAGAACCCTGTTATAACGTTTCTCAAGGAACCAAAAAAATGTTTACTTTATAAATGGGAAAACCTTATTAGAGGGCAATTTCCTATTATAAAACAGTTTTAGGGACCAAATTAAGGTAGTATTATAACAAGGAAAACATTATAAGCAGGAACACTATAAGAGGGTATTTGTTTACTTCAGAACTCAACTTAGAGTGAATGGAGAATAGCCATCTTATAGCACAAAATTTCAAAGGAAACAGGCTTGAAGACGAATAGTGACAGTAGTCTGCCCTACGAGCAGGCACATTCTTAAATAATACAATGCCCTCAAGAACAAAACAATATCCCACTGTGTTGCTTTTATTGCTCCTTTAAATGCACAGTGTACAAACTATTAAGACCACAGCTGCCAATGTCAAGAAGTACTGGAGCGGATGGCTCAGTGGAACAGCATCTTTAAAATCACGAAGAAATTTAAAATAAACATTCGGCCCGTTTATTTATGTCTGTAAAATCTGTATATTTATTCCTAAAAAAACTTCTGTGAAAGACTGGAACAAGTCATTTGCAGTAGAATGTCTCAAAAATGCAGATAAAAATATCTTAAGCAAACTTGACTGAAACACCTATTTGTCCTTTCTGAGCCACCTTATTTAACAATTCATCGAATTCCACAACAATATGGTTACCCTCCAAACCCTGTTTTAGCAGTTCATTGTGAAAGTATGGAGCTAAACCATAAAAAAATACAGTACACATCCCCTTTTGGTTCTATGCAACTGCAGTCTGCTTGCAATAGATGAATCAGGGAACATTTTTGTAAAAAGAGGGACACATGCACTTTCACCATGCAAAGAATTATGCAACATAACAGTCTGCATGCACGACATAATTTCAGCGTCAGTAACTTACTAAAGAATAAGAAATTTATTTATCGCCTTTGGCGAGGTCTGCTCGAAATTTTTGTACCTAACAATACTTGTGCTAGGCAGCACTACACTAGCTGGTACCAGAGAAGTCTGAAGCATGTAGAATTATGCTGAACAACTAGGCCTATTTTCTGTTGCAGCATTAGGACTACCGCAATCCATTCTAGAAGTACTACTGCAAAAAATGTCTTCAATGACTGTGATGAGCTGTTACATACCTGGGGGTCTTGTGCTTATTACCAGACATATGACTCTTTATAGCTTGTTTTCCTATGTTGCTTAGTGAAAATTTAGTTCTGCACATCTCACAAACTGCTGTATTGTCGTCTTATTCCTAGACATTGTGATTTCACAAGCACCGAAACGTTAGTGTTCAACCAAATATCAAAAGTGTTGAGTAGCCTAATTATGACAGTGCACTATGATTTTTTTAAACTCACTGCACCTGAAGTAAATGTCACTATTTCCGCAACACTGGTTCAAGCCAAACGTTGCACAATAAATTCTTGAAGGAGTAGGCCTACTTCGTAATCTTGGAATTGCAGCACAGCCCTTCATCCGCAACAGTCATGCCGCAATAAAGAATGTAGGATTCGTAAATCTTGTCACATAATCACAAAGTTAAATACCAAGCTGAAGAAATATTAGT
Organism: Medauroidea extradentata; assembly: GCA_003012365.1. Taxonomy (NCBI): domain Eukaryota; kingdom Metazoa; phylum Arthropoda; class Insecta; order Phasmatodea; family Phasmatidae; genus Medauroidea; species Medauroidea extradentata. The sequence goes on from PNEQ01002363.1 coordinate 19,007, forward strand.
CTTGCAGTTGAAAACACTACCACACAAAAACAAAACAATAACAGTTAATAGACACCATTGTTCCATTGCTAGCGAAAAACTGTAGATTGGCATACATTTTAAACATACGTGCATTCTGAAAGCACTTTATTATTCTAACATCAGAGATGAAAAATATACTTTGAAACTGCATATTTTAGATACTGCATTTTGCCATTTAGAATATATACTACAAAGCTACATGCACTCATAAATAAAAATTAAGTGGTGTAAACAGAATATGTAGACAAATCACTGATGCTGTCTTTTGCCATTAGCTTCCGTGACCTCCAGCAATATTCCTTTTGGCATGGATCTTAATTTTATGGTTACCGGACATTTTCTTTCCAGCTTCAGATTCGTATTTCGGAAACTGAAATGTGTATAACTGCATTACTTAACACACAAAAAAATATCCATTTGCGGGTCGTTGCACAGGGATAGTTGTTTCAGTTTGATATGTGGCACAAAAATAAACTGACTACCATTTTCTCTCCGTACTTATTTCCTCCCAAAGCTGGTGGACGAGTTATGAACATCGCACGCTGCTACGACCAAACTATGTTAACACGTACACAGTGACGCTTTATCAGATATCGTGGGAGAAATGAGCTATTTATGTTATTACTGCAACGTTCTTTTATGATAAACGTACACAAAAAGCTGGCCTGATCGAAAAAACTACAAGTTTTCACGGAAAATCCCGACAATTACCGGTTTTTCCCTAATCACTAAAATTCCCGGTTTTCTCGGTCTGTAGCCACCATGTCCATTCATTCTTTACATTTAATTTTGGAAATGCAGGAAATTTTCTGAGAGAAATTAAACATTCTGTTTGTCTTAAGAACTTCTCTGCGGATTAACCTTGACGGTACTCATTTCTGCAACAACCTTTTCATAAATGATAACTTTTTATCATGAAGCTGACAGAGTCACTTTGGCCAAATCACCTAGTTTCGCAAGCCAATCTACTTGTCCAACTTGCTTCAAAATGTGAAACTTTGCATCGGGACTGCTGAAGACTTTAAAAACCTTTCCAATATAATTTGTAAGTTGGGTAGGAACCAGGTTATTGGCAAGTAGATGGCCTGTTTGAGAATTACATGTCAAATACCATGCTTTTAGAAGAACACCTCATTAACTTTTTGTTCAATGAACTGTCGCTCACAACACCTTAGGTTTTAGTAATATTTTTATATGCCCCAATTCTAACTATTTTGACCATCTTAGCCACATTATCACCAGGTTACTTCTCACAAAAGAAATCAAAGATCTCATAAAATAAATAAAATCTCCCCAGTCAACGAACAGAAAAGGCATATTACATTCTTGGTGTTTCAACTCAAGTTTTTACATCTCTAAATCTGTAAGACTATTTTTTTTCTTGTGTAATGTATACAACTGTTGTACATCAAATGTCCCATCCCTGATTGTGAGTATACAGAAACCTCTCCAGTGAATACTGTGATAGTTCCTTTACAACTGCTATAGTTAATATCCCTCCCAGCTCCCCTACCCTCGTGTAAAGTTGTGTATGCATGTTTCCAAAATGACCTTGCTTTAAACAAGACATAAAGCCAATTTAAAATGCAACATTTTTACTTTTTCCATTTTACAAAAAACACAGTGTTGATGAGCCCGGTGCAGTCAGCAAATAAAATGCCTTTGGGACTGCTTGAATTACCCCGGGGATTATTTCTACTGCCAAGTATATTCTGAAGATTAGACAAGTGTAATTAACATGTATGACCACAGTACTCACCCGTTTCTTGAGAACCTCGTGATTTGTCCTCAGGGCATCAACCTTGGCATCGATTCCCTTCACCTGAACATAACACATTGCCTATGAGACCACACATTGCTGCCAACCACCTATTAGAAGTTCCTTAATGCATAATAGAAGAAAGGTTATTTACACTGCAGCTTAAAAAAGAAAATAATTTTACGCACAACCTTGGCAAGAGAAAATTTCCTTTATTAGTTATACTGGTGACCAAGTCACATTTACACTGGCAAATTTATTCTGCCACTATACGAGCGTATGGATGCAGACTGACTATTGCCAACGAACACAGAATCATGAACTAACAGACGACCAGTGGAAAAGTAACCGACTCATAAACTCACAATGCCCTGTCTTGTGACAATGTATTTCATCGCACAATCGTCGCCATCGCGTAATCTTCGCATCTAATTTTTGAGATCACAGAAATGGTAAAAATACTTTCAACGCATAATCGCCGCACCGCAACGTTCTGTTTACGTTTCTGTATCAGAGATATTAACTACGCTCTAGTACGACACTATTAGAACAAAATGGTTGCTGCAAGAATAGATTACAGTTAGTACCAAAATATTCTGCCGGAATGAAAGTGGAACATAGCGTTATAGTTTAAAAGTCCGCCATCTTGTGTGTTTGTCTTGCGTGTGGACTTTCCACCTGAACGTAGTATATCTATGACATCACAAAATTAAAACGAAGTTTGTAAACACTGCAATGGTAATATGGACCTTTCTACGTCACTGACGGAGATTAGGGCTGTGCGACATCCAAAATTTAATATCGACATTCGACATGAACCAGATGTCGATAAAAGTTCGACATGTCGATTTCGACGATATGTCGATTTCGGCATCGTGGTAATTTCGACGCAATTTTGATTATTTCCCCTTGTGTTGAACAAGTAAATGTTGCCATACATTTTACTATATCTGCCATGATGATTCGGAAATTGATATTAGTATTTCAGGTAATGAACAAATCATCGAAGCTGGAATGCATGTGTTAAAAATGTTGATCAGGAAAGCATTATATTCATATTCAGTTTATCAAGCCTATAAACTGCTTGTTGATAAGCGACACTGCCAGGTGCGACCATTTGCTTTGCTTACGTTAGAATAGTATTACATGCGACAGGATGTTCAGCTTTAATAGTCGTGTTGCACCTATTGTGTTGTGGTAGTAGCCACGAGACAATAACACACAATCTGGCAACCGTAAAGGGGGGAATGGATTAATAAATTGGCTTTAATATTTGAATAATTTTGTTTGCATTAAATGCTAACGATCCTATGTTTACATTAATGTCTTCATATTGGCGGCTGGTGATAGTATTTTTTTTGTAACTATGCCATCCCAAAGCACTTAATACATTAAAAAAAAGCATTAAACCATACATTGTAAAATAAATTCGTGTGCTGCGTCACCGCCTTCATGCAAGTACGGGTAATTGTAAACTATCCATACCCATGTATTTTTTACAGTGTATCATGGTAAACGTACAGTAAATACAAGTAAAATACAACCACAGTAGATGTATTTTTACACGCTGTTGTGTAAAATAACCCGTACTGTAAGGGTAAAAGAAAATTAGAATTATTTTTCTTTGGCGGTTGTAGCAATAATGTTACCAATAAATAAGTTTTATTTTCTAAATATCAGTTTAGCAATTTGTTTCAAGCGCATAAATTAGCTTAGTCAATTAATTTCTATATTTCGACAATGTGTAAATTTTCAACATTCATTTTAAATGACTGAAAATGTTTCTAGTCTCAGTGGATTCCAACCCATGACCTTCAGACTATCAGCTCAGCATTATAACCACAAGAATACAAGTATTTGATACACATTTAGGCTCGTAACTTCAGCGGTAGAATTTCATCGATAGAATACATGAACAACTTATGTAATAGGATATTTTAGACTAATTGGAAATATTTTGACATACTGTACACCAATTACCAAGTTTTATTCCACTCTATGTGTGTATCTGCTGAATTATATTCTACAAGTAAGCATAATATAGTACGTCATTGTATGCGACAATCTAGTTTTTAAAACCAAGTCATATAGACAACTAAATGAAAAACAAGTTTATGCACATAAAATATTTGGAATAGGTTACTATGAAATATATGATACGCAAACTTCATTAATGAAGTGGCAGTTGTGACTACTTGAAAATATTATTCAAGAATTCAGTTAGGCCGACAACTAAATTACAAACCATTTTAAGTTTGAAGTTTAATCTGCATATTAATATTTGCATAGACAATTCACAATTGAAGAGATTTATAATGAATTAATAATTGCAGTCGAGATTCTTAAACAAAGAAACAAAATTCGCATTAGATAGAATAGGAAATACTTGCACTGCATATTAAATGATGCAGATGGATTGTTAAAAAAATTATTGCATGCATAGCGTAGTAAAATTTTGACATTTAAGGCCGATTTATATAAACACGAGGGCTAACAATGCACTTTTGTGTATAAATGCATATGTTTATGTGAAAGGGTTCATCCATATACCGTGGTTTACTAAAATTTACAATACAAGAATTAGTGTAATTGTTTTTAATTTCACTCGTTACACGTATTAGATGATACTAGCTATATATTGCATAAGTAACGCTCACCAACTCCAGCACCTGATGCAGCATGGCACTAATGTTGCACGGCTCCTCGGACGTGTCGAACACTTGCCTGGTCAGTGGCATCTTTGCTCTAACAACATAGGGCACATAGTACAGTCAGCACATGTTACAACATAGAGCACAATCAGTGTGTGTTATAAGGTCAACAGATACACTCTCATCGCACACATATCTTCATGACTACAGTTCTACAATTTCCAGAAAAACTGGTGAAAGAAAAAAAAAAGAAAAAATTATTTTTTTTCTTTCAAAATTTATTTAAGGGGGACGGAGCGCCAAAGCAGTGAATTTTCACAATTTTCGACAAGCAGTGATGGCAGATAAGAAAAAGAGACATTTTTCCTATCTGCCATCAGGGCTCCAAAAATAAGAAAGTCTGTGCCTATTTAATAAAGTGAGAACGTGTACAAAAGTGTAATAAACGGATTGTCGAGCCTTGATATTCTACAATACACGAGAGGGAAATATTTTCTCGAAAATTGTGGAAATTCACTGCTTTGGCGCTCCATCCCCCTTAAAATCACTGTGAAATTATACTAAAACCTGTAGTGGCTAAATAATATATAGTAACTTATATAAGGTCAATAAAATAAAGAGAAAAGCAGAGAACTGGCCTATCTGATTCATAGAGAACATTTACTTACTAGCAAGGCATATGAATGTGACCCCTTCACGACGCCGAGCGCTAGTAGGGTAGTAATTTGGTGGAAGATTTGTCTTGTTTACATCTCGTGTTTTAACCTATTTGCAATTATTTACATAAAATAATGTTAATAAGGTAAGCTGATATAGTATATACATGTTCCATGTCCATAAATGCATTGGCATGTGTGGAACTGTTTATAAAAACAGTCTGAAGAAATATATTGCATATTACTGTTTTAGTGAACATATTCGATCAAAAACTATATTTCGTGCCCTACAAAATTTTAGAACCGTTGCAATGTGCATCTACATGCATAAGATTGAAAAATTCAATTTTATTGTTGTAAAAAAAGTGTTCCAATACAAAATTACTTTCCCATTTTATTCTTCGATATAATACTCGCAATTCCGGTAACAACTTCACATTTTAAGATAAGCCAAATACAAAAACAAGACAAATCTTCCACCAAATTACTACCAGCGCTCGGCGACAAGAAGGGAGTCACATTTTATTTTTTTTAAAAAAAAAAAAAAAATAAAAAGGCAAATCATAAAGTTGATAAACTTAACACTACAGCAAAGTACGCCACTTAGCCAGTTGGCAATAAGCAATAAGCAGTAAGATAATTAATAACTATCTTAGTGTCTTACTTGTGAATTTGAACTACAAAGGGGTTTTTGATGTAATTTAAACTGTTTTCCTGGCAGAGATTGTAAGTTGTGTATGAGCATGTGTTTCAATTATTTCTGGTTAGCCTAATTCATGTGCATATTATTTATATTACTATACCAACTTTATAGGATTTGTTCTTTTTGAAACTTCATGTTACATTTACTGATTATTTTGTTTTCATAATACCGGTAGGGAACTATGTGTATCAACAGATGGGGGCCAAATGTAATTAACAACCAGACTTTTAAATCAGAAATTGTAATTTTTTTGCATTTTTTCCTTCAATTTTCCATAATTTTTCACCTTGCTTAAAAAAAATCCAAGTTTTTCCATTTCACATGAAAGAAAAAAAAAACAATTTGTTCCTGTTTTTCCCCAATTTTTTTCAAAGCTTCAGAACCCTATTCATGACTGTACAACATAGCCAGTGACAAAACCTTCATAGGTACTTTCCATATCAGTTCAAGCAAAAGGTTACCTTCACATCTAAGATGTTTTTGAATTCTAAAATTGACAAGAAAGTGCAAAATATGTACATTTTTGTAAAGAAAATTCCTCGTCCCTGTACAGGCTGTCGAAAATGGGGCCTTGGGCAAATTTTATCACTTGCTATTTTGTCAGAAATTTTAAAGTAAACAATTCAAAATATTTTGTTGAAGGATTTATTTGAGGGGTGTGGTTTTTCTGTTTAAAATGATACCCTCTGTTCTAAAATCTTAGCCTCCCCCTGCATCTTCCTTTCAACATCACCACTTTGCCCCCACCCCCCTCCCACCTTCCCAACATCAGAGGTTCCTGCTGACCTACCTCTGCAAATGTAGCCTTACTTACCACTGCATCCTATAGTTTTACATCCCATTCCAGCTCCTCTACCCTCTTACGTAGCTCATCAACACCTACATCTGCTTCCATCCTTCTCTGTCTTTCCTCCTAAAATTACTTCATTTTCCTTTTTAATTGGCACTCAAGTTTCTCAAAAATAACTAACTTCCCAAACCATCCTCCTCTACCCTCTCTAGTCTACACCTCCTTCCTGTACATCATGCCAGCTAATCCTTCTTTCATCTCCACTTCCCGCCTTATTCCATATAAACCCTCAACAATCTTCCCCCCTTAGCATTTCACCCAGAACATTCAGTGCCCAGTCCCCGATCAGACCTACATTCCCTCCTTCCATCTGGTTCCCTATCACTATCCTTGCCAACTCCTTCCTACCACTGCCCCCCACAACTGCCAACAGACTTACTGCATCCTTACTTTCACTACCACACACCTTACATAACCACTCCTGCCCCACAGCCTCCTCCATTCCTGCACACTTCGTATGAACCCAGCCCTCACAACTGTTGCACTGAACACCACCCTCTTTCCACACCCTTCTAATTACACAGCTAAGCCAACTTTTCACTTTCCCCATTTTATTGTATACTGTAACTTTAAATCAATTACCTAATCACCTTATCCACTAATAACTATTTATTCAACCCAAAAAAAGGTACAATATAATACGACAAATAAACTTACCTAACTAATTAATGTACTACCCAACCTCTCTATGGTAAACATCAAGAACCACTACTCATTGTGTACTGGTCAAACTATTGAGTTTAGACTAGAGGTATAGTTTACTAATGAAAAATGTTTTAAGAGATGTTAAAAGTACTTAGTCCTACCTAAAAAATATTTTTCTTAAGTTATCTAAGTTTGGTTGTTTTTTTTTTTTGTTAAGTTTAATTAGATTAGGGTAGGTTAGATTGGGTAACATAACCTAACAATTGAGTTGGAGAAGGTATAAACGGGCAGCAAAGTGGGTGAATGCCGAATGGAGAAGACAAAGAGAACTTCCGGCCATGTGTGACGCTGAAGGAACTGGGATGGAACTTGTTGAAGAAAATGATACGAGTGAAAAGGCTAGTCAGGTGGTAGGATGGACTAAACTTTATATTTGCCAACTCGAGAACTGACCCTTGAGTAACTGCTTATTACAAACTTGTCTGTGATGTTAGTTTTATTCCCGGTAAAACTACAAGATTCTTTTTTTTTTTTTGCATGTTTCTTACGAAAGAGCCTAGGCTCGCAATTAGGAACAGTTATATCAAGTCACAAGGCAACAACAAAACAAAATATCATTTTAAAGTAAATTTAAAGTCACAAAACATAAGTATCATTCTAATAGCTTTAAGACATTTGACATACTGGTGATACATAGCAATAGCGCCTTTCGATATATTAACCTAATCTCGATTTACACTCACCTTGATTATGAACACGTGTATATTTTTTCACCGCTACTTGAAACCGTAGATTCCGTTCATTCTCGCATTGTCCACGCACGTGTTTTTTTATCCCGCCTTTTGGATGACCATAGATCATTCATACAGGTGTGGAAAACTGATGGCGTACTCGCGACGTCGCTTCCTCCAGAGTGCAGCACTGCATGCGACAAAATGGAGAGCAAAGACGGCATAAACATGGCTACTTGGCTATTTGTTTGCTTGTATTTGTATTTAATATTTTAATTTTTGTGCGAACCGGGTGAAATAAAAGTATATTTCATCCGCCAAAAGAAATATATGAAAGTATTGACAGTGTAGAGAATTTTTGCTGCCTGTTTATCAAAGTTTTAGCAGTTAAAAAGATGTTTTTGGATACAAATGGTATGTTCGGGAGTCATATGTTCTATTTGTCTACCTTTTTTTCCTGACGTTATTTTGTGTGACAGCGCGAATTCCAATTAACTGTCCCGGGGCCACAACCAATGCACCCTGAAAACTAAAAATATGCAATTCGCGCTGTCGTGCAAAGTGGCTGACATCTGGTGGTGAGTGTAGTATTTTAAATATCTCAAATGAATTGCCACAGCAAAGTCAACTAACTTTCCTAGATAAACGGATTCAGAATGGCAAAAAAAGACAGAAATCTCTGCTAAATGCTCCGAATAAGAAAACAAACTTTTCTAGATAATTGTGTAGGTCTAACCAACTCAAAGGAATTCACCACACTAAAACAAATTTTTTAGTGTAAACCTTCCCTGCAGGCCATTTATGACCATGTAGCTACTCAAGTAGATGGTATTTTCAATGTTAACACACATAATATCAGTCGTCAAAAACCTGCAGGCCCAGTAAACACAAATACTGGCAAAATGGCTAAAGTAAACAAACTAAATGACTGGCTTAATCAAAATTCAGTACCTTCTAAGTTCAAGAGGTATCCAAATCAGACTTGACAAAGAGAAAAGCAACATTCAAGCTTAATGTAAGATATTTACTAGGTAATTTATACAACCAAGGTAGTTGTACAGCTGCCAGATTGGCAGCAGTGAGACAGTGTCATGAGAGATACAATGTATTTTACTATTATCTAGGCAGCAAGAATGTAAGTGTTAAGGTGTAATAAATACACTACAATTGGCGACGAGGATGGCAAAATTTCTCTTAGAGAAATACGAAGCCGGTGAAGAGGACTGGACTTCGTACGCTGAGCGGCTAGAGCAATATTTCATTGCCAACGATGTCAAGGACGATGCTGATGTGCAGAGAAAAAGGAAGGCCATTTTGATCTCTTCAATCGGCAAAGTGACCTACGAATTACTGCGGGATCTGTGCGAGCCTAATAAACCTGCTGAGAAATCATATGCCGAGTTAGTCTTGATATTGCAAACGTACTTTTCGCCAGAGCCGTCAGTAATTGCAGCGAGACATAAGTTTCACCAATGCAAGCAAACCTGCATGGAAAATATTGCACTGTTCGTGGCGGGCCTACGAAAATGTACACGTCACTGTAACTACGGGACATTTCTGGACCAAGCATTACGGGATCAGTTTGTTGTAGGCCTACGCAACAAGGACATCACGCAGGTATTGTACTTGGAAAATGAAACGTTGTCATTCGAACAATCAGTAAAAATCGCCTTATCACACGAAAAAGCGGCGGAAAATACGGCTTCGGTCACCAAACTTCACGAGCAGCAGGCACAGGATACAAATGCAGACGTCCACAAGATACTGTCGTCACGCAGTCGGGAGACCCCTACAAATCAGCTAAGAAAAAGTTCACAGTCTGTATTCAGTCGCGCGGCAAGCAACCAAGCCTCCGTGAGTAAATATGACAGCGGCGCCGGCAAAAATGGTGAGGTGGTATGTTTTTGTTGTGGTAAACCGAATCATGTAGCATCCAAGTGCAGATTTCGAGGTTACAAGTGCCATAATTATAACAAGCTAGGTCATCTGCGTGGTATGTGTCAACAACATAACCCTCACGGTAATGTGATGCGGCAAAACTATGTTGTGCGTGATGCCCAAGACAACACACAAGAACACGAAGATAAACAAGTTGATCAACAGGACACTTGGTTACATTTATACAGCATTAAAAGCAAGGGGGTGCAGCCATGGTTTGTAGATGTGCAGTGTGGACCTACAATGCTAAAAATGGAAGTTGACACAGGGGTTGCTATTTCAGCAATTTCTCACGACACTTACAGACAGTGGTTTCCTGCCCATGTTATTCAAGAAACCAACACAAAACTGAGATCATACACAGGGGGTGAGTTGCAGCCAAGTGGCACTATCACAGTTGATGCTACTTATGGTAACACAACAAAAGAATTGCCATTATTTGTTGTGCAATGGAGGACCACCTTTACTAGGTAGAGACTGGTACCAAGCCTTAAATCTACCTAAACCAGTATTCCTAATGTATGAAGATTTTTCGAGTAATGAGGCAGGTAAGAAAATTAAACAACTAACAAATAAATATGCCAACTTGTTTGATGGAGATTTGGGAAAGTTCTCAAAACAAATAGTAACTTTGAAACTAAAGAATGAGCACAAATGTATAGTACTGCCACACAGGGTATTGCCATTTTCATTGAAAAGCAAAGTAGAATGTGAATTGGAACGACTTTTGCGATTAGACATAATTCACGCAGTTGAGTTTACAGAATGGGCAACACCCATAGTTCCTGTAATCAAAAGTAATGGTGGTGTTAGAATATGTGGTGATTTCAAATTAACAATAAATAAGGAACTTGAAGTTGAAAGATATCCACTGCCACGAATTGAGGATCTATTTGCAAAAATTCAAGGAGCAACAGTATTTTCAAAAATTGATTTATCGCAAGCATA
>PNEQ01002364.1:7168-19259 GCA_003012365.1 Medauroidea extradentata
TATATTGGTTAGCTAGAGAGGTATGTGTTGTTACAGGCATACTGAAGAGATGCTTCTCATGTCGGTCTCGTTGTGAGCGTGGTTCTTGCAAGGATCCCTTCACTTTCAACTTGACGACAGCAGAGCTGTATGTGTTACTAGAGACACGTATATTGGTTAGCTAGAGAGGTATGTGTTGTTACAGGCATACTGAAGAGATGCTTCTCATGTCGGTCTCGTGGTGGGCGTGGTTCTTGCAAGGATCCCTTCACTTTCAACTTGACGACAGCAGAGCTGTATGTGTTACTAGAGACATATATATTGGTTAGCTAGAGAGGTATGTGTTGTTACAGGCATACTGAAGAGATGCTTCTCATGTCGGTCTCGTGGTGAGCGTGGTTCTTGCAAGGATCCCTTCACTTTCAACATGACGACAGCAGAGCTGTATATATTACTAGAGACACGTATATTGGTTAGCTAGAGAGGTGTGTGTTGTTGCAGGCATACTGAAGAGATGCCTCTCATGTCGGTCTCGTGGTGAGCCTGGTTCTTGCAAGGATCCCTTCACTTTCAACTTGACGACAGCAGAGCATTATGTGTTACTAGAGACACGTATATTGGTTAGCTAGAGAGGTATGTGTTGTTACAGGCATACTGAAGAAATGCTTCTCATGTCGGTCTCGTGGTGAGCGTGGTTCTTGCAAGGATCCCTTCACTTTCAACATGACGACAGCAGAGCTGTATATATTACTAGAGACACGTATATTGGTTAGCTAGAGAGGTGTGTGTTGTTGCAGGCATACTGAAGAGATGCTTCTCATGTCGGTCTCGTGGTGAGCGTGGTTCTTGCAAAGATCCCTTCACTTTCAACTTGACTACAGCAGAGCTGTATGTGTTACTAGAGACACGTATATTGGTTAGCTAGAGAGGTATGTGTTGTTACAGGCATACTGAAGAGATGCTTCTCATGTCGGTCTCGTGGTGAGCGTGGTTCTTGCAAGGATCCCTTCACTTTCAACATGACTACAGCAGAGCTGTATGTGTTACTAGAGACACGTATATTGGTTAGCTAGAGAGGTATGTATTGTTACAGGCATACTGAAGAGATGCTTCTCATGTCGGTCTCGTGGTGAGCGTGGTTCTTGCAATGATCCCTTCACTTTCAACTTGATGAAAACAGAGCTGTATGTGTTACTAGAGACATGTATATTGGTTAGCTAGAGAGGTGTGTGTAGTTACAGGCATACTGAAGAGATGCTTCTCATGTCGGTCTCGTGGTGAGCGTGGTTCTTGCAAGGATCCCTTCACTTTCAACTTGATGAAAACAGAGCTGTATGTGTTACTAGAGACATGTATATTGGTTAGCTAGAGAGGTATGTGTTGTTACAGGCATACTGAAGAGATGCTTCTCATGTCGGTCTCGTGGTGAGCGTGGTTCTTGCAAGGATCCCTTCACTTTCAACTTGACGACAGCAGAGCTGGAGCAAGGATTGGAACCAGTTCCTTGTGCCTCTGGTTGGTGCGGCAAGTTCATGGAGGGCGGAGCTTCCTTCAAGGATGACGGTGAGTGTATCCTAAGTGATGATGGCCGCAACAATATGAGCTACCTCATCTACTTTGTTCGTTCTATAACTGCTCCAGACATTCACGTGTGTCTCTTGGTGGCATTCATAGTGCCAACTGCAGTTGCATAGTCGGTGTGTAGAGGATAGCTACACGAAGTCGACTAGCTTGAATACGTGATACCTTGATTTGTTTCACTGGCAGTTCCATCACTTTTTTTTATTAATTTTTATGTTCGCGGCATTACACATCTCTGGGGACAAAATAATTTCTGGAAATACTGAAATAACATAGGGATGTGATAGAAAATAATCGAAGCGTAACCCATTTTCACACATATTTTTAGTAATTGTTGTTGCATCGTAATGGCGATCTGTTATGCTGTAATTTTTTTTCACTGGTAATTTCTGAAATAATTTTCAGCTTTATGTTTGAATTGATCTAACTATTTTGATATTACATGCATTTTAGGTTAGTGACTTAGTAGTGTGTTATTGCTGAATGTAAAGACGAATATCTTTCTAACCACGTGCTTGATTGCCAGTTTGGGGAACGGCAGAATATTTCAGACTATTTTACAAATTGGTAGCTTGTTTGTATGACTTGAGTATGAATTTGTGACATCTACGAGAGCGACTTGACCAAGACGTTGCTTAGGCTAAGATACGACTATGAATCCCACCCTAAGTTAAACTGCGGGGTAGGAAGATCACGTCTAAGAAATCTATCATTCTGAGTAGACGTTTGTTTGTAAAGTTGTAAATATCTCTACATAGGATTGTTTTACATTGACTTTCAAATACGTGTAGATTTCAACCGGAGCGTTTTGCCGGTAAATTTATGTACCACAAGCTCGTGCAAAGGGCATACATAGAGATAGTCAGTATTGATATTGTACCCTTTGATCACAGAATTATGTGTTTGATCATAGCTGATGTCTGGTGTTAGGTTTTAGTCAGGAGCATTGAAGTTGGTCTAAATAAAAAAAAACATCACTCCAGCAACACGCCAGAGCGGTCACGACAGAAGTAAAATACAAACATTTGTGCAGTACTGGAGAGGCAGTATGTATTGTTGTGGACGGAGAGTGAAGCAAGGAGGTACAACACTGGTGTAAAGATCCACATCACAAGAGGTGTCTATGCTTGGTGCATGGTTCATAAGCTGTACACGTAGTGTGAGGATAAAGTGTGAGGTGTCGTTGTTGTTGCAGACTACGACATGGCGACACAGAGGCTGTGTCTACCTCGAGGACCTTCTGACGGCGAAGAACGCTGTGCATATACCACTAGGAGTCACAAGAAGGTGTACATGTGCTTCTGTCAGGGTGACTTGTGTAACAATGCTACATCTGCTGCCTTGTCGCTGTCGCTGCCTGCATTGTTGGTGTTGTTGACATACTGCCTTGCCTGCTGACATCAGCCCTGTCTACGTCACTCTTGACGAGTGTATGTCAGTGGACTATGTTGTCTAACATGGCACCCGTGTTGTGTTGTGTCGCCAGAGGAAGATCATCTCTCCCTGACAACTTCCTGTACATGGACAGTCTATAATAAATATGTATATATACTTACAAGAGTCGTAGTCTACAACCAACTCCTCCAATCCTATTCACTGCTGATACGTCACGAACTCAATATGTTGCAACCCCTCGAGTCTTATGAGAAATTTAAATATACAACATCAGGGGCGGATCCAGAATGGGATTGAGGGGAAGGGGGATTATATTTTTGCTTAAAGCGGCCTCCCCCCCCCCCCAAAAAAAATTATTTTAAGATGCATAATAGTACACTTTGAGAAGTTTTTGAACGTTAATGCTTTTAACACACAACAGACACAAATTGGAACATTTTCAAAGTTTTCAGTCAGTTTCTTAGAATGTGTTGAAAAAAGGAAAGTATTCTGAATACCCAAAGCTTTATGAAACAAATCCTCTCATAAAATTCTGTGTTGGCATTAAAAAAATTTACATACCAAATTCAATCAGTCTTTTACAATGTTCTGTAATTTTGTGCCAACTAAGGGCCTCTACATGAAAAAACGCTTATGTGCCAGGCCTTTCAAATATTGGTACGCAATTATAACACGTTATCACTTAAATGAACTATTGAGGACAATATAGCGCATTGTGCAGTATTAACTTAATATTTAGGCAAGTGTGGATTTTAAGGGTTTTTTCGTTTATAATTTTGTTCGCAGTGTGATAAAATAAATCCTCCCGAACAAAAACCTATAATACACAGTATTTATAAAAGCAACTCAATAACTAGTTGTAGTATAATCCTTATAAATACAATTCTATACAGGACTAGCGTCGACTTCATTCTCGAACTGTGTCCGAATTGGCAATTTTTATTAATGATCACGTTCCATTTAGTCATTTTATTTGTTGAATTTTTCATACGACTTACAATATCACAAAGTCAGCATCGAGTTTATTTAACCCTTTAAAATATTTAAAATAAAGAGTAAACAAAATGTGTTTAAAACAAATTACATTTCATAACTTTAATTTTGTTTTAAAGCAAGTAAGTGTTGTGCTTTCTTAATAAAACAATGTTGTTGAATACATAATTCATTCATAACACTTACTTAAATGTATCTCCTTTTATGTTTATATATTCTCTTTTGTAAAACATTCACTTTTTCACACAAAACTACAAATACAATTGTAATATATTACTAATTAATACCAAGACTGTTTGGCTTTTATTCACTAAAATACAGTATAGCTTTTTATGTTAAATAACAATCTTGAAAACAATTAGGCCAAAGAGGTCGACCT
Source organism: Medauroidea extradentata (assembly GCA_003012365.1). Classification (NCBI taxonomy): domain Eukaryota; kingdom Metazoa; phylum Arthropoda; class Insecta; order Phasmatodea; family Phasmatidae; genus Medauroidea; species Medauroidea extradentata. The sequence goes on from PNEQ01002364.1 coordinate 11,496, forward strand.
ACAAGACATAGAATACAGTAATATTACATTTTCCCTTCATTGTAAAAAAAAAGTCAAATATAGATTACAGTTAATATGTAACGTAGTCCTTTAGATATAGAGGAGGTTGTATAGTACGTCGAGGTCTGAGATCCTTTGGGAGAGATTCTCCTAGGGATGGCAGGTCCTGCTGAGTATCCACTTCTATATTTTCTATATTTCTTTCGGGAGAAGTTGTTCGATTTTCTTGTAAGGTATCTAGAGAAACGGAAACAGGAGATTTCACATCAATACTCTCTTCTTGAGAGTAGAAAGATTCCGAATCTAGTGAGCAATCCTGAGAGTTGCCAGAAGGAGCCAAATGCCGCAATGAAACGCATCCTTTCGACGGATCAGCGCATATTGAGGGTTAACTTCCAACAACTCAGCTTCTTCTACCATATCCTCATACTTACTCGAACGTACATTTCGCTTCATCAACACTTTACCAGGTGATGTGAGCCACCTAGGTAGAGAAGTTCCCCTAGAAGTGCGTCGAGGGTACGTAAAAAAAACGCTCGTGAGGAGTACAGTTAGTGGAGGTACACAGCAGGGATCGCATAGAATGGAGAGATTCCTCAAGTACTTCTTCCCACTCTTCAATACGGAGTTCACGATCATTAAGAGCTAGATTCACAGTTTTCCACAAAGAACAATTTAGACGTTCCACTTGTCCGTTTCCTTTTGGATTGTATGGAGTCGTCCTACTAGTAGCAATATTATTTGCTAAGAGGAAGGTTTTTAAATCTTGAGACATGAAAGCAGCACTTATATCAATGTGGATAAAGGAAGGAGTTCCATAAGTATGAAATCGATCTTTCAGACAACGGATTATAGTAGAAGCAGACACATCTTTACAAGGATAGGCAAATGGAAAACGCGAGTATTCATCAATAATCGTAAGTATATAAAAATTCTTAGTTCTGGAAATCTAAATTAAGACGTTCAAATGGAGGAGTAGCTTTTATAAGAGCGCCGGTAGTCCGAACAAATCGAGGTTTAACTTGTGAGCATATTGAACAATTGTTTGTGAGGTTTCCAACATCTTCCAATGAATAAGGCAGGTGTTTACTTCTTAACCAATGATACATTCAAGTCATGCCAGGGTGGCACAAAGATTTATGGATCTCAAATAGTTCATCTCTGGAAGTGGCATTACATATCCGAGAGAGTGTATCAGCAGAAACATTTTCTTTTCCAGGACGACAGATAATATCGTATGAAAAGGGAGCCAGTTCTAAACGCCAGCTAGCATGCTTCTTGTTAAAAATGAAAGAGAGTGCTTCTTGGTCGGTAACTAATTGGAAATGTTTTCCCAGTAAAAAAGCTCTCCAGTTCTTCAAAGATTCAACTATAGCGACGGCTTCCTTTTCAATCGCAGAATGTCCCTTTTATGAATTTCCCAACGTTCTCGAAAACTGCTACAGGCCGACCTTCTTCACTTAGCATAGCCGCAAGAGCCACATCGGAAGCATCCGTCTCGACTACCAGTGGTGAAGATCCGTTTATGGTGTTTACTACAGAATTGGCTGTATCTTTTTTTAATCTCTCGAAATCATAAATAGCATTTTCATCCAGTGGAAAATAATGACATTTAGTCAGCCTTATTATCTTATCCGAAAAACGAGGTATCAACTTAGAATAATGAGCAAAAAATCCGAGAGCTCTTTTTAAAGTTGAAGAATTAGAAGGTATTGGCATGCACAGTAATGGAGCAAGTCTAGAGGGTTCAGGTTTAATAGTGTTATGAGATACTAAATGTCCAAGTAATTTACTTGTTGTCAGATTAAACTTGCATTTACTTTCATTTATAATTAAACCTCGTTTCTTAAGAGCGGCCATTAGTTTGTGGAGCTTTAGATCATTATCTTCTTTTGAATGTCCCCCGACTGTCAGACCATTAAGATAAGCAACCACTCCAGATAGTTTCTCTTCTGATATCATCCTGTCTATTTCTCGCTGGAAACAGGCGACTCCGTTCATAACCCCAAAAGGTATGCGTGTAAATTGAAAAAGTTGACCCATGGCCTCAAAGGCTGTGTACATTTTTTCTTCTTTTCGAATGGGTATCTGATGATAGGCATGTTTTAGGTCAATAGTACTAAAATATTTGTAGTTTGCCACCTTTTGTACTAATTCATTTATATTAGGTAGAGGATAAACATCGGGCAGAGTATATCTGTTTATAGTTTGGGAATAATCAACAAGAAGTCTTTGTTTTTGACGATCATCTCCTACTACTAACACTGGAGCTCTCCAAGGAGAATTACTAGGTTCTATAATGCCTTCACATAGTAAGCGGGTAGTTTCCTTTTGAATAAACTTTTCATCAGATTCACAATAGCGTCGTGATTTGGAAGCAATAGGTCGACAGTTAGGGCTAAGATGACTAAAAAGTTGTGGAGGTTCAATGTGAGCTGAAATAGAAGAACATACAGATAGAGGAGACCTAGTCCCCCCAAAAGTTACAAGAATCTTCGAATGCTCTCGAAGTACGTCATGTCCTATCAAGATGTCAGAACAAAGATCACTGAGGACAGGTAATTTGAGATTATGATAATTATGTTCATCAATCTGTAGCTCAACCATAATATACCCTTCCACCTTTCTGGTTAATGAGGTAGACGCCATGGATACTTGAATAATGTCCGGAAGAATAGTGGTTCCAATCTTCCTAGCGTAACGAAGGTCTATAAAACTGTGCGAGCTTCCTGTGTCCAGTAGACAATGAGCATTGTGTCCATTTACTTTAGCAGTAATAACAGTATTGTGTAATTGAGGTAAAAAAACACTCGTCTTTGACTAAAGAAGCTGTAATATTCGCAGATATTTGTTTGGAATTAGTTGTTTTAGATCTACATACGAGTGCAAAATGACCTCTGATGCCGCATTTAGAGCAATCTTTATCTCGGGCAGGACAAGATTCACGAGGATGACGATTACGACCATAGAAGAAACATTGAGTATTACGATTTAATCGTTTCATACTAGCGCATACATCAGAAACAGGTTCATCTATAACAGGAAGTGTAACTTTATATGAAGTAGTAGTGTTTTCAAAATTAGAGTCGGTACTAGCACAAGAAAAATTCGAAGAAGAATAACTTTCAGCATTTCTTTGGGCAGTTTCAAGAATCAGCGCTTGTTTGACAGTCTCTTCTAAATCTAGAGTTTCAGCTTCAAGTAAACATTGCCGTATATGAGGCGACAATATTCCATTTATAAAAGTATCACGAATGCACTCATTTATATGCTCTATGGCAGAAACAGCCGTGTAATCACAATCCTTACTCAAAATTTTTAGTGATTGAATGTATTGATCAATGCTCTCCCCAGACGGTTGTTTACGAACGGCGAGTAAATGTCGTTAAAAATGGTACTTTTTTTTGTGATAAATAGACTTTTAAACAGTTATGGCTTCTCGATAAGTAGTACATTCATTTACAAGTTCGAAAACATAGTAAGAAAGAAAATTGGTCATCACCTTTAATTTGTCTTCCTCTTTCAGTTGTTTTTCGGAGAAATCCAAGTAACTTTCAAATGTTGCAAGCCAATGGTTGAACTCCTTCCCAGCCGTGGGCGAGTCGGGATTAACGTTCAAACGATTTGGTTTGAGGAATTTATCCATTTCACTACACTACAGTAGTTTATAATATATCAGTTTTCCTCAATTACTATAACTAGAGCCCACGATTTTTGGTGAAAAGGATTCTGCAACAATTTGTTTCAATGCCTTATGTGCACATCTGCATCTCTGCTTCCTGGTCAGTGATTGGCTGTTTTAAATTCTCAGCGTCTCGGGGTTTTACCCGCAAATCACAGACGTGTGGTGTCGCAGTAACCTTGTTCCTGTTGGCTCAGTCAAATGAGCCACGCCTGTGCAATATACATTCAGCCAATAATCAAGAAGCAGACCTGCAGATGTGCACGTAAGGCATTGAAACAAACTGTTGCAGAATTCTTTTCACCAAAAATCGTGGGCTCTACATATAACTTATAGTTAGAGATGGTGAAATTTCGCGAATTCAACGACCTGCATGTTAGAATCAAATATCCTATGCTTACTCAAGCCCCGAACATTTGTCCACTAGCTGCTACTCAGTGGAACAGCAGGCAATGAACGAATATACGGGACTTGAGTAAGCATAGGATATTTGATTCTAACACGCAGGTCATTGAATTCGCGAAATTTCACCATCTCTACTTACAGTTTACCTTAGTGAATAAAATTGTAATATATTACTAATTAATACCAAGAATATTTGGCTTTTATTCACTAAAATACAGCATAGCTTTTTATGTTAAATAACAATCTTGAAAACAATTAGGCCAAAGAGGTCGATCTACAAGAAATAGAATACAGTAATATTACAACAATCATAATTAGTAAGTTTTCTTCCATAGACAAAACGTAATTCCCTTGAGTACATGGCACATAGATAACACAACACTGTCTTATTAAAGTCTTGTAGAATTTAGTGTAATCTTTGCTGTTCGTCTTGTATTTGACATCCTCCCGTCCAAATTTCCCTTTTAAAAACACTTACAAATTACTTAAACAAGAAGCTGAAGTTAAAATACCTTAATACACAAATTATTGATAGATTACCTAAGCAATTAGGTTTCTCAATATCACACGAATAAAGGAGAGAGTTTAAAGTCCAATTGTTTTGGTAGATTCATCACACGCCCACTTCTCGTCTTTCCTTGTTCACATTTTGCCTATTCAGTTTCCGAAGACTGTGAGACACGTTTCGAAACAGTTTGACGGCAGTAAATGTTCTGTTCTTTATCTCCTAGTTCTTGTTCATCAATAGAATTTACTATTTTGAACCCCTCCTCTGTAGTTTCAATGGAAGTACTCGCTGTATGGGACGGTAGATCACACCATTAAACGTTCTCAATTGTAATACTCTCACTTGTCCATCACAACCTTCAATCAGACATCCGACAACTGTCAAAGGTCTTTTGCGATTGTCTGATCCAATAATAACAACTTCTCCTACCGACGGTTTTCTAGTGATTCAACGTTTCGTCCAGTCAATCTTTTGTTCCCGAAGACTCTGAACTAATAACTTCAAATAGAGTGTGGCAGGAATGACAATACCTATCGCTGTGATATTGACAACATTGTCCTCTTGGTTAATTTTTCTCGTGGGGCATACTTCTCCCACCATTCCAAATCTCTTCCACGATATCTCGACTAGTCACCAAATTATCGACATAGAAACTTCTTTCCAATTGTTGAATAATCTTAGACGAAGTCTCGTCTGAGCTCTTCTCACAATATGTAAAATCAAAATCTAGTACAGCACCCAGAAGGAAAGGACTACTAACAATGCCAAACACCACTCTTGTGTGACGGAAAACTCTCAGCTGATATCTCTCCCGCCAAAATAACTTAAGATATTCACGATCATCTGGATTAAGTCCAATCTGTAGAAAGGTTTTCCCTATATCTGCAACCAACCCAATGCCTTTTTCTCTGAACTTATGTAAGATGTTTGGAATGAGCTCGATAAAATTTGGTCCTTCCTCTAAGTATTCATTTAAGAAAAGGAATTCTTCCAATTTGGCAAAGCCACCGAAAACTGGCCGTACTTTGGTTGTTGTGCTTGATTCCTTGACAACTGGTATACTGTATGTGGTAAGTAATGCCCAGTATTTTTATCCCTTGCTTCTTCTATAATTCCTTCACTCAACCAACCTTACATGAAATGCTTGGTTGGCTTCTTTGGAATTGTCGCTCGATGAGGGGAAACTTTCAACTATATCAGGAGCACGAGACCCAATGGATGTGGCTTGTATTATATACTGACATTTTTCTTTATCTCTTAATGTATCATCTGTGTCAACTATCTGAAACTGTGCCCAAAATGAAATCCAACCTGATATTTCGCCAGAATATTTAGTTAACTCTAATTTATGAACATTTAAAACATTTTTACTTTGTTTGTTAACTGTATTTTCACTAACAACCGAGTCTTTACAGTTAATGGTTCTCATGTAAGCTCTCAACTCATTAAATCTTCAAATTGTACTTACGTACAGAGGCCATCTCTTCAACTAGGATCTCTTCTCTTCTCGGTGACTTATCAAGAACGGAAGTATCATATATTTCTTGGTCTAATTTTGTAAGCTCATTTCGCCTATCTTCAAGAACTCTAAAATCAGTTTCTATTGATAGTAAGTGTGGATTTTCTTCTAATAATAATTCGTTAAACTTGCTGCATAATTTCGAGAATACTGACCGCAAAGCCAGTCGTTTTTTATAAATTGTGACACTCATCTTAAAAAAATTTCTGCACACTCATATTATAACTCTTGAAACAAGGTGTTGGTTACGGTTACGTGAGCTATTTGAACGACGGTACGTGATATTTCCAGTGAATGTCCACCATCATCTGTGCGGCACTGCGGAGTAAATTAGACACTCGTGCACGCAGTGTTGCCTACACACTAGGCTCTGTGTCGCCACACCAAAACTTCACGTGCGTTTTGCACGAAAACTATTGGTCCTAGACTGTCGCTACAAGAGGACCTTTTTGTTACTAAATTCACATTACCAAATAATTCACTTTGAAATGTTGGAACATCCTTACGTTTAAAAAGTTGTCGGAAATTTAAAGGTGGCCACCCCCTTTTATTTTCGTAAGGGTTGAATGCATCAACTGGCGTTTATTGTTGGTTTGTCGGCCGTATTTTCATGAAGTGATGTCTTGAGTTTTGTCAGTTTACGTCTATTAGTATTCGGTTAGTGAGAAAATCAACGTTTTGAAATTTGACTTTCAAAGGCGAATTACTCCGTTAAGTACAAAACGTCTTGCATATATTCTACTTTATTTTTCATAAGGAATCACCCGCCGGAGATTGTCGGTGATTTTTTTCGAACATCCTGTATATCCGGGCAAGTACTGACACTATGAACACATTGTATTGAGAAGTTACCTTATGAGTCACCATACCAGCTTACCCTACCTTACTGTATAGTTACATACGAACAACTACAAACTTCGGCATGTCATTCCTTCTGAAACATAAGCACAACATCCAAAGAACACATTTTAGCTAAACTTAATATTAACTGATATCGAAGTTTAAAACGTAATTTTCTAAATATCAGCAACTAAATTACTTTGAAGGACAATACATACTACGAACATTGCTTTGTATTATTGGGTTGTTCTAATTCATTAAAATACTAGATAAAACCTTCCACTCTGATTAAATAATAGCGCTGGCCACCATCTACTTGCATGCAACTTTTGTATCGTCGACATTTGATGAAGATTTACTGAACTATGTGACTTACGTAACAATACTGAATCTCATTTTGCAACTGTCTAGGACATGTCGTTTCTTTCAAAACGAAAGTATTAGACGCAGCTATACAAAGCCTGGAACACAGGCAATACCGCGTACATGAGTGTTGTGTTGTTATCAGCTCACAGGCGACTGTGGACATTTACTGTAAACATCGTGTACTACAGCACAGTATGTTCAGATTAACGCCCGCTGTATTATTATATGTACTTTCAATAAGCCTACAACGACAAACTCCGGGAGGTATTCACTGTAAACATCGTGTACTACAGCACAGTATGTTCAGATACACGCCCGCTGTATTAATATATGTACTTTGAATAAGCCTACAACGACAAACTCCGGGAGGTATTCACTGTAAACATTGTGTACTACAGCACAGTATGTTCAGATACACGCCCACTGTATTATTATATGTACTTT
>PNEQ01002365.1:0-16175 GCA_003012365.1 Medauroidea extradentata
ACACACAAGCACACCCAGACACGCACAAGCACACCCGGACACGCGCGAGCTCACCCATCCTCTCTTCGGTTTTTATACCATTCTTGCACGGATACATTTCAGAAGTTTACCTTAGTTAGATTTTTGTCATGTTGGTACACAGTGGGAATTCTAGTGATATTTTGAAACGAAGCTGGGATTCGAAGCTAACTTCACTCCAGTTATGCTTAGGTGGCCATTGAGTAAGTTTAATTTACTTTCGGAGTTGTTGGTGACAATGAGAGGGGTTGGAAAGTTTATGAAAAATTGGGTTCCTGTGAGGTGGCAAGTTCTCTCCAAATTCAAACCCTTTCTGAACTTACTAACTGCCCATCACAGTTTCCAACTCTTCCCGCACATTACGTTCCCTTAAAAGTCCTAACAAGCATAGACTGTCTGCCTCTCTCTGTTCTCCTCTACACCGTACAATTTTTCTCAGTGTCGTTTTCTCTTACAGCTGACAATCCAAATTCCTCCGTCTCCATTTTCTGTCTTGTACATTCTGACCAGCCTCTCCACTTCCCTTCTATCCTTCAAAGGACCTCATACCATTTCCATAATCATCACTGAAAACCTATAGCTCCCTTTTTCCTTCCCTCTGCCCTTTCCACTTACCTACACCCACCTCGCAGTCCTTAATTGTACCTACTTTAGAAACTTGCACCTTCACATTCCCATATGGCTCCCATTCTGCTGCCTCACATCCTAACATTTGCCAAACCATTGTATAATATACCTTTTTTTTCACCTCACAGATGACTCACTTCAACACCCTTTCCAGCATAGGCCTACCCACAACCTCCTATTCACAACCACCTACGGTCATCATGTAGCACTACTTCTAGGTGATGAATGAAGAGGGAGACTGGGATAAGTTAGGCTGCCCATTAACTAAGGGAATGACAGTGAGATGATCCAGGTGAAAAGGAGCAGAAAAAAAGCAAGGTATGCAGTCAATGCTTAAGATGTCAGTGGCAGAGTGGACTTTATTTTTGGATAATTTGGTAATGCTGAGGAGGGTTGGAAAGTTTAGGAAGAGTTCGGTAGGTGATAGAGGAAGAGGCGTAATGTACCACCATATGGTTGCCCAATTGCTAATGAAATTATTATTATATCAATCCCTTTCCTTCAGATACTTCTGCTGATCACACTCAGTAGCTTTCCAGCTTGCTGCATGTACTTCTACAATTAACAACAATTAACTCGATTCAATTGTTCTGTTTGAAAGTCTCACTTTGCATGCTTCTTTCTGTTCTCTTAACACCTTCATTTAGTTTTTTTTCTGAGTCCTTGACAGTAGTTACAGAGGACCTGTTTATTCCCATGAAACATCAAAATTTCATGAAAAAAAATACCATAGGTTAGGTCTATATTTTGGTGTACAAGCAATCTGTAAACGCTATTATTTTGTTAAAACAATATTTGTTCTAAAATATGCTTAAAAAGTATATAAGATAACTTAGGGCATACCATTATTATGTAAAAGTCGATGTATTCATTCAAAATATTTCAATACGGGTCAAAAGTAAGCATCCCACGTGCACACGATAGTTCGATGACAAGTTCAACATTCGAATGTTTTCAAATAATAAGTCGATTACTAAATTCTTCAAATATCGATATTTTGGCCGTCACTATATCATAGCGGCCGTATAAACGTTTGGGCATTATGGTTATACATCTTGGGTGCCACACCCTGCGGGTACCCTTGTAATCCAATTTTTTTTTATTCCAAGAATTCTGATGTATTACGAACTTTGAAAACTTGATTCTTGACACGCCAGCTTTTAATAACAAACTGAAAATATAACTATTATAATTATATAATTTTTTTCTGGCTGGTAATATGATATGGAAGGCCATCATATCGAAGGGATGTGACTTGTACGAGCCCGCCAACCCTACGCAGCAGACACCTAAAAATTACTGTACTCTTTGCGTGTTGAAAACAAAATAACAGTGGATCTTTAAACAAATACTTTAAAGACGAAATATTAGTGCATTTGTAATGTTCACCAACAAAGACATGAAAGATACACGACCAGAATGCAAATATGGCTCTCTTTGCTATCAGAAAAATGAACTTCATCTCAAGAAATACAAACATCCGCCCAAAAGGAAGCATGGGGTTTGTTCTGCTGCCCAGAGTATCGTTGAAGTACAAACTACAGTAAAATAATATATTATTTTTACTTCAGATTAAGTAATTTATTTATATTTTTGCTTGAAACTATAGTAGAGACATAAATTACAGTTGATGCTTTGAGTTAAAATTTATACACCCTAATATTGCAAGTATCTTTAAGGAATACAAATTCATGTAATAGGTTATGCAGGAGTTCAAAAGGTTAAGACATAGACCTATCTTACTGAATAATGAAAGAGAACCTCAGGTAGATTATTAGGCCTGGTGACAGTGTGCTTTAGTGGGTTAGTTTAGAACAGTGAGGATTGAAATAGCAATGTAATAAAGACTGGGTAAGGTACCGAATGGGCTACAAGCAAAGCTGGCATTTACAGGCCAGTAAGTCATTTCATATAGGCTGACAGGGATTGTAACTGAGACTTAGGTGATGCATTATATAGTAATGGTTACAGTAAATATCAGGAATCACTGTTCATATGTAGCGGCTAAACTATTGGTATTACAGATAAAGTTTATTAATAAAAAATGTTTCTACAGTGATAAAAATAAGTCATGCTGGTGAAAAGTGATGTGACGGGAGACGTAGCAGGGCTAAAATGAGGGGGTGGAACAAACAGGAGATCCATGAAAATATGGTTAATCAACAGCATTATTCAACACGATTCCCACATTACAAAAAACAGTGCCAGCCCAGCTGAGAATTTTGTAATTTATATATTTGTTTTTGTGTTCAGTAGATACTGAAAAGAGCAATGTTGCTCTAGGATATTGAACATGTGAAACAAGTTACAATATCATCACAACATTATTATTGCTGTAAAAAGTAACTGTCAGTTATAATGCAGATGTGTCATATTATTAGTTTACAATATGTAACATGTGTCAGTGATAACATAAAATCTTTATAAAACAATTTAACAAACAGAAACAATACATTTACCAAGATTTTTGTTTAAATGTTGCATAAAATTAATGCAATGTGCCCATAATCTATCTTTACATGTTAGAACATACTGTACATACACAACAATCATTAACAGCTGTGCTTTTAATGAAATGAGAATCATTTTGGTGGGAGACGAGTGCCGTAGCTACTATGCCAACTGCGGCTCCAAAAGCAGATAGGTGTGTGCTTCATTAACTTTAAATAGTTCTTCACTAAGGTGTCTTATGGTACTCTGATGAAGAAAGACAGTGTATAAAATTGGGGGAGACCTCTATCAGATGAAGAATGAGTCAGACCTGGGTCAAGGGTACGTTACTGATGAGAAGTGTGTTATGTTCTTTATTATTCACCATAATGGCAAATAATGTGGGTAGGAGATGATAGGTAAAATAAGATGTTTCGGGGATGACTTTCATAGAGGTAAGTTAGATGGGAAGATCATTTTACATAGCGACATTGACCTGATACAGTAGTAGACTTTTAATAATAAAATGAAGATCAGTAAATGGAAATACTAATGTAGTATGCTGGGAAGCAGGGCTTTCAAGAGAATCAGCAGTAATGTGAAGTGAGTGTCAGTGTACTAGAATATGTAACAGCAGAATGAAACTTGTCTGTGGAAGTGTAGGAGCTGGAGAGGGTGAACAGAAGGGCCATAAGATGGGTAAATGGTGAAGACAGCTGCAGGATGAGGTGAATTACAGGCCATCAGTGATGAAATGGGATGATGCTCACTGGACAGGAGAAAAGTAGGTCATACTGAGTCTTAATATTGGGTAAGGAAAAATATTATCTTGATAAATTTAAAATGTAAACTAAGTCATATTTTCAAGTGTCCAGTAAGTCACGAGAGCAGCTTCCTGATCAATTCCTTTTTACCTTCTCGTGAACGGAGCTGCTGTTAGTAGACGAAACTGGCCAGTCAAGGTATGATAAGTAGATATAATTAATAAAAAAAAAGAGAAATAATTTTTAATTTGCCAATTATTCAGAATAAATATATCAACATATAGTATAAGGAAGACACAAAGTTTTTGTCAAGAGAGGCATAGTATTACTAGGTATGGAACTAAAAGTATTAAAAAATTTTTAATAGAGGTCTACAACTCCTTACCTCAAAGTCTTGAAAGTATAAATGACAAGAATTTGTCTGAAAAAGATTTTAAAAAAATTTTTTTGAGTTTTTAAAAGCTAATAGCACTTAACTCCCCATTATTATGTAGTACATAGTAAAAATATTACAAAAGTTATCTAGCCTATGTTGTCTATATCTATGGCTACCAAAAGATTTAACATATAAGTACCTTAACTTGAGAACCTGTACATTTGAAGACTTAAATGTATAAATTTAAATTTACTACAGTAATAGTTTGTTGTAAACCTTGTTTGTAATGTTGATGTCTAATGTGTTTTACTTATTTATGTCTTATATGCATAAGATTTGTAATCAGCGTAAGTTCATACGTAATTGAATATTTAAGTTTATGGACGTCACTATTGATAACAAATTAACTAGGACATTTGTTCACGACACTATATATTTGCATTGTGTATCAGTAAAATTTTATTTTTAAATCATGTCACCATGTGATTACTTGTATTGTTCTGCTATGCAGCCATCAGGAACTTATGTTGTGTAACTGGCATATAGCCTTTAAATGTAAATAAATAATACATATATTGTTAAGTTAGGAAAACATGGGGTGAAAGCGAGCGAACAGCCTTGAGCAGACGAGGAACACACCGCTTGGATGCTGAAAATTGGGGCACCAAGAGGCGTGGTTACACCCACCCCCCTGCTGTGCAATTTTATATTAACTTTATAATCATTCATCTGAATTTTATAATATTTTTGTAAATAAGTTCAAAGTGATATTAATGTTAAGGTGTTTGAATTTTAAAAAGATGCAATAAATCGATACGGAGGAATGTCAGGATTTGTTGTCATCGTCACCCACGAGAGACGCGATTGGCTGAAATTTAAAATGGGGACGGTCCTAGGAGAGTTTCGTCACGTAGGCGCGAAGGGAAAGTTAAGGGTATTCCGGCGTTTGTGGGAAGCCACGGAGAGAACAGACTTCTGCTGCAACCTTCACGAAGGGTGGATGCGTCTCGTGGGTAAATTCGCAGGAAGTCGCGATTAATAGATTTAGCACGATAAGCAATATAGCATATCATCTCTCGTGGGACTGACGGAAAAAGTTCTCAGTTTCCTAAGTATCTAAGAACATAAACTGTCGGTGTTTCAATCAATAATGATATATCCCCACACTAAATTAAAAGAGAGAGGATATAACAGTTGAATAATTATAAATAAAATTGAGTGCACAGTCCCAAATACTGAAGAAAAACACTAGGCTAAACAATTATGTAACATACATGAAAATTGAGTAACTTAGACATAAATAATATGCTGCTGTTGTCCATTTAGTAAAATTTTTGAGAAATGCATGAAATTAGCAGCTTATTTTTAGTTTCCATCTAAACATCCCAAATTGTTGGTACCTACACATTTAGATGTAATTTGGTGATTATTAAAACTTGATCACAATACTGAGCAAACCTACCTAATTCCAGCAGGTTACTTCATATAACCATCTATAGGGTGGTGAATGAACATGCCGGTTGGGCAAGGTTAGGAGGGCAGCTGAGAATGGGAGGGGAAAAAAACAGGGGGATAATTCAGAGGGCATGGAGGAGTACAGAGCAAAGTATGTAATTCGTGCCTGTGAGGTTGGTGTGGAAGCTGAATGTTCTTAATGAAGATCTGGTACGTAACTGCAAAAGTGAGGGGACAGTTCAGGAATGGCCTGCGAGGAAGTTAACCATCTTAGTAGGTACTAAGGGCAGAAATATCTGTGTTCGTTGCCCGTGCAAAAAATACTAGAGGCCAATATAACGGACGTGTAATTTTTTGTTTTAAGACTGTACAAATTTTAAAAAATATATGTTTACACATTGCAATGGTTTAAGGGAACCTTTAATTGTTAATAGATTTTTTCTTTCAACTCAAAACATTTTAATTGGTATTTGTTGAGTTTTACAATGTTAATAAATAACTGCAAGTTTCTGAAAAATATGTGAGCAAATCTAGCACTAAAAGATGGTTACTTACGGGAGAGAGTACTGATAGCAGTCCCACTGGGTGACTACTCAATTACAAGTATGTGTAGTGTATAGGTACGGTATTAATTACTAATATAATTTGTTTAAAAATTTAACTTAGGATGACAATTTTTTTGTAGTGTTAACATGAACAATCATCTCTGTAATTATAAACTTGCTTGTTTGTAGGAACCATCTTGTGGCAATAACAGTCCCAAGAGACAGAAAGAATCCAGTCCTAAAAGAAAGAAAGAAGCCAGTCCCCAGAGAAAGAAAGAAGCCAGTCCCCAGAGACAGAAAGAATCCAGTCCCAACAGCCAGAAAGAGAGACAGAATGAAGCCAGTCCCCAGAGACAGAAAGAAGCCAGTCCCAACAGCCAGAAGGAAGACAGTCCCAATAAACATAAGTCACGAGAAAATGAATCCACAGGGAATGTTTTTAAAAGAGAGGTTTCAAAGGCTACTCGAGAATTCATTAAGAAAATGTTCTTAGTTGAAATGCCTAGAGATTTCTACAGTTTTTGGGACTTTTGTGCATCATTGTGTCCAGGAAAACCAGAAGGTAATTTGTTGAGTGTTGTTGAGTGTTGTTGTTGTTGTTGTTGTTGTTGTTGTTGTTGTTGTTGTTGTTGTTGTGGTTGTTGTTGTTGCTGTTGTTGTTGTTGTTGTTGTTGTTTTTTTTTTTTTTTAATTTTCTCCCTGTGGTGAAATTTGCTGTGCATATTGTTGTCATACTACTAGAGACCACAGAACTTGTATTCTCTCACCATGGTGTCTTCTGTCTCCTCTATTCTACATTATACCATATCTTATCTGTAAGTCTGGCCTACAATGGTAGTTGTGTGTCATAACAGGAGCCATTAAGGTAGGTCACAGAGTCGGTAGAATTTTACTTGCAACAACTTGATCCAAGTGTAGCATCTGCAACTCCAACTCCTACTAGTTAATCAGCACTGATGAGACCATAGACTGTGGTCTTCGAATGACCCAAACAGCCAAAAACCGCAATATATAGCCTACATCTGAAATTTAAAATAAGCAGCCAGCAGAACTAAAACTGTAGAAGTTTAAAAATAAAGTATAATAAACTCTTAAATTATAATGAAATATACTATAGTTGTCATTAGTACCTTGATAGTTTGTTTACAGTGTTCAGACACACACTTTGGTGTAGCACACAAGTGAGGTGTGTGAACTGGATTATAAGTCACACTGTGTGGGTTAGTGAATGTGATGTCATCAGAAGTAACTGGTCACCAAACAAGTTTGAACTACTAAAACATCAGTCAGAAAGACAGAAGTACATTATTTCAGTCATCTGGGAAGTCGTTCTAGTTTTTGAGTGACAACCAAGGATGTGTTTACATACAAACTGTTAGTGTGGCCAGTCAGACTGAAGTGTCTGTTACTATGCAAACAGGCCTACCTCAATGAATTAAAATTGTCAGAACTACTGCATTGGGTACTCACAGTGTGGCCATAATTGAACCATGTTCGTAGCCTACAGAAATAATCTCATTCGTGAAATCTAGGAAACAAGATTCAACATATATATTTTTTGAGAACTGAAGTGCTATTGTTTGGAATTTGAGTTGGTTCTGGAGAGATACAAAAAAATAACGTTAAGTAGCATACTTCCATTAAACAGTCTGCTAGAGGGCAGGATCTAATTTCACCTCCTGAAATGCTGCAAAATAACTTGTTTAAAGGTTTCATCAATCTGTGCAGATTTGCACAGTTGGAGCCTGGGAACGATGAGTGATTCTTGCTCATTCATCACTTGCCCCATCGCCTTTATACACTGGGCGCTTAGCTGATGGTTATCCCATCGGAACTGAACATGACTTTTAAGAAGTGACCATATATTTCTGTGGCCTGTTGACAACCATGAAAGTTCGTAAGGCTCTGTTTCTGTTACCATTTTGGTTTATTTTATTTTTGGCTTTTATGAAATTGTGAGAAGAAAAATGAGGAATAGGTAATTATAGCACAAATTCTGATTACTTTTGTGCTTAGTACAAACGTAGTAGTTGAACTTTATATGTACATTTTGACTGCAATCAGTCAGACGTACGAAGAATATAAATCATTTTTGGCCTGGTTGGGGTTTAACTACATGTTTAAAGTTCAACTGCTATGCTTGTACTGTACCTAGTGTAAAGTAAGTAGAATTTGCTGTATAACAACAAATTTCATGTTCTTTTTCCCTCAAAATTTTATAAAAGCAGAAAATAAAATATTTTGATATGGCAAGTGAAACAGAGCCTTAAGTGTCTGTGTAGAATATGTTATATTAAATTATGTGAGAACATGAAATATAAAATTTCTATGGTGCACGTAATGATTTTTGAGAAGCTTAATGTATAAACGTCTTTAGTCATATTGAATATATTTGTTCTGGTCCTTTATTCGACCAAGGAAGCTTGTTCCCCTTCCTAAATTGACAAAAAATACCAATGCAGGAAAATATATGCCCCGAGAGTTGAACACTGTGAACAAGGGCTGACAAAGGATGTACTCGACAACAGACAATTTATGGTTAATACTGGCATTTATTACTGGCAAAATTCAAATACATTAGAATCACAAGGTTGGAATTACACAAAATCTCAAGCAACGCAAAAGATATTACATTCATAAACTTCTCGCACTGAATGCTTGACAAAATACACGCGACACCCCGTTCGACGCACCGACGGCCCAACGCGAGAAAAATCGAAAGAACTTGCAAACTAAACCAACAAGGGGACCAAGCGACTTACCGACTGGACACACGACGGTGCCCTGCCGTGCGACCCTATTAAAAAACACTGAAGTACAAGAACTCACCTAGTCGGACCGTCGGGGCATCGAGCGGAGTCGGCGAAAACCAAGACACGACGAGCCCGGGCGAAGGCAGGCGCAAGAGTGAAGAGCCCCTCCCAGCTGGTCACCACTCCCAAACCCCGGCAGGAGGGGAAGGGAGGGGAGGCCCAGCCGAGGAGTGCCGAGTGCGCCCGACCAATGAACGAAGGAGCCCGAGGATCTGGCGCCACAATCAAACCGCCTGGTCGTTGCGAGCGGACCACCGGGTGGGACAAACCCACATCTATCACTCGGGAGGACTCAATCGGACCGACGGCACGGGAAAGGGGCGAGGTGGGGAGCAATCCCACCAAAAAAAAAAAAAATAAAAAAAAAAATATATATATATATATATATACACATATATGGGCCCTTTAGAATAAAGTGAGCATTACGGGCGTTGCCTACATGCGTGTTAGAGACTCAAAAGCAACGGAACAGTAAGGTCGACCTTGAAGTACACATTAAATTCTGCATTGCCACAATGAGCGAAGCGCTGAACTAGCATGCAAGGTTCCCCCCGAACCGTTTTTACTATGGGACATTAAGCTATTACCATACAATTTTAATGGTGGAACGTCTATGGCAAAGTTCGATGCACGTCTTAATCTGAGTTCCATATACATCCAGTTATTACATTTTGTGGAACAGTAGTTTTAAAAGACTATTTTTAGCTATGTTGGAGGGCTTAGAAATTGTGTTTGCAATGGTCATGGTGTTTTAACAGTGACCTTCCAACCTTGTCCGAAGTGTGTTTTCTTTTCATACACTGGCACAATTTTCGTAAGTCAAATAGTTTTGTAGAAAAAACAGGTTTACGAATATACTGCAACACATTTTAAGTGCATGGTAGGCTGCCTCCTTAAAGAGTTAACCTTTGAAAAAAATTACTTGCTGTTATTGCGTTTAATTCAATATTAACAGTAGTTGCCTTACTCTTTGTATGGTTTCGTAACAAATTACTGAATTAATTCAGTGTATTGTTGCGAGCAGTGACTATCTTGCTGAGCGGTGTAAGAAGATACAGTGGTGGCAGAACTAATAGACCTCAGAGTGTACTGTACATCTCGTGTTACATTTTGTGGCGCCACAGCAGCCACCTGTACGTCGCGGCTATCGTGTGAAGAGCATAAGCTGATATAGCAGCAGTAAGATCAACGGGGTTCTACATGCATTGTACTGCTCTTGTTACCATTTTGCGACAAGCGGTGGCCACCAGCACGCCTATCTCTGGTTTCGTAAGATACTTGAATGAGAGCAGATATCATGGTCTAGAGTTTTCCTGTATGTACTCTCTTCTGTGGGATGGTGCTTGACACAGATGTGACGTCCTTCTAGGAGTTATGAGATAGAGTCTTGCAAACGAGAATTCTATACTTTAGATTAATGGTATAAAAGAGAGCTGTCACATTGACAAGAGAGTTTTGGAAGGCAGGCATCTGGTATGAGTTGTGGAGATAGTGTTGGGTTTCGAGAAGAAATTAAGAGTATTCAGCGAGATTGTCTGCAGCAATGAGTAGTGCGAGAGGGAGTTTCGGGCATCAAGAGGATCACAGGTGTGTTCTTAATTAGGACATAGGGTCCACCATTTTTGAATGGTGAGACATTTCGTGTACAGAGAACTTGTATAGAAACTGCGATTTTATTATTTAGATTAAATATTCTTTATATACATAGTAAGTATTAGTGCGTATAAAGGATATTTTGGTGAAGATAATTGTAAATTAGTTAGGTTAGCTTTATTTATTTTATTTTATCTAAGATCTCCATTCCTCAGTGTACCAAGTTCCAACTTGTAACAGTATTTTCCTGTTTAAATATAACAATACTGAAATAAAATGAAAATGGAATTCACGTGTCTGTATTTTGTATACTTAAAAATGTTTACAGTGAAACCTCTCAAATCTGAACCCCGGATATCCGAAATCCGAGGAAATCCGAATGAGTCCGAATGAGTTCTTTTTTGACAAACACACACAGATAGTCATAAAACAATTAGTATGTTTATATTCTATATTGTAACCTTATTTTAAATAGTTAGTTGAAAATTAACAATGAAGTACAGTTAGCATACATAACAGCATGTTAATGTGTCTGCATACATACTTGTCAACCAGGATTGAAAAATGGCCTGTCTTCCCACCACCTGCTCACCAGTCAAGGTCACTTACCTCGCTCGTCGCACGCCAAAATCAGCCTGTCTTGTTCAATGTACAGTCCTATACCGTAACGAGGGCTCGTTATTATGTTATAGATTGTTTTCTGCTAAACCAAACAAATTAAAATCTTAGCAGGCTACAAACCCCACTTAGATTTGATTTGAGGGTTTTCACTGTATTTGTGATCTTATTTATGTACTTAATAACTGCATAATTTGACTTTGTCAGTGCTAACACGAAGTGACGTTTCCAGATCGTTGGACGTTTACTATCGTCTCCACACGGCTTCTAGCAATGCTCTGCATGTAGACTCTGAAAATATACTGCTAGATAGGATGAATTGTTTTGTGCTAGAAATCGTTTGAGTGGTTTTTTCCTTGTGTGATAAAGGTGGTTTCTTATAACACTCTAAAAAGTATTAGATATGGCAGTTTATGAATACTGTTGGCAAATTGTATGAAGTTATTTTTATTTTATAAATTATTACATTGTACGATTGCTAGCCTTTGTGTTAAAATTATATTTTTCTAGAAACAGCAATTTTTTTTTCATTAAAAAATACATTATTTGATATAACTGAATGTGTGTTGTTTTCGTGTGGCACTACAGCTGAATGGAACTTGAATTCAGGAATAACATTTGTTGTGTGTTTCGTAGGAGCAATTTTGTGTTTCTTAAATTTCCTAAAGACCAATAATTTGCACATAATTTATGTAGATGATTCATTTTGGAAATAGTGTGTGTACAATAAATTAGAACCAGTAACCTGTATAATATAGATGCTATCTGGCTGGTGTTTATAATTGATTATAGAATTTATTCAACACCTTTGTGTTTAACTCCTTCGCTGCGACATTCGACTATAGTCGAATATACATAATTTTTCTAAACTGCGACATGCAACTTTAGTCTGAATTAAATGACTCTGTAAACCTAAGGTACATAGTTTTCTTTCTTAAAATAGCCAAAAAATAAACTATTTACAAAAAAAAAGTAATTTTTTTACACTATCTTGGCTAATTTCACAACAGAAGAGTTAATGAACAGGCTTATTTATTGTTGACACTTTTTCAGAGCAGTATGATGTAGATGTACAGGCTTATGTAAATAAAACCACGTGGCAGAAAGATAAAAATTGGCCGAAAATGTAAATTAAGCAGGGTTTTTTGAGTGCACACTTTTTCCCAAACCATCCTTTATTGACCTTAAAATTACAGTCTATTCTTTTACAGGACCATGTACATAAAGCAGTCTTTCAGTAAAATTTTGAACTATAATACAAAGCAGCTTTGCAAGTGAACATCACTTTCTGCTTACATGTAGCAAAATTAGCATTATTTGTAACAACTTAAAATAGTTGCTATAAAACTTTTATAAAATATTTATACGTAATAGTACAAATTTATTAATTTAGTTTGACAGTAATCAGGCTGTTGTACTGAAATAATACAATTTGTGGAGTAACAACTCTTGGTAGTACGCTGCTAATCCCACAAGGAGTAAGGCAACCATTGTTAAATCTTGACAGGTAGTAATTTTTTCATAGTTAAATTTCAAATGTTTATGTTTAAATCATGTATCAAAGATCTGGATTTACTCCTTAGTGAAAAACTTTTTTTTTTTTTTTTCATTTCTATATTAATAATCTAAAGAGCTGCACCAATAGACTAACGCTTTATGCTTCAAAACCAGATTATTCCATCATTCTTTTTCAAGCCCTTATAATGTCTTTACTATAATTTGGGCCCATTATTTAGAACTCTATTTTTACAACAGACAGTGTTAAGTTGGAACCCATCCAAGATAAATTCTTCAACTTTAATCTCTCCAGTATATTTTGTGTACATTACACATGCCCATGGGTATGGAAGCAATCACAGTAGGTACAGTTTTCTATGTAAGTTACTGTCTATTCAATTAGAATGTACCCATAATTTAGATTAAACTTGTTTAAGAATACCAAGACCAGGTGTTATGCCAAAGGAATTTGTTTAAACTCTAACGTTGCCAATGTTATATATCTATACATATTGTATTACTTAAAATTGTAATTCTCTTCACCTGTAATTAGACTTTTCTGTCTGAAGTATGACATCACAACTTTGTTTATTATCTTATACATTTTTTTAAAATTCCATTGTTGTAATTTGTGTAATAGCATCTTGTGTACGTTCATTTAGGATTATCAGCTTTCCTTAGAAAAAGGAATTGCTAATTTTTAGTTTTTAACTTTGTATGTTATGTGCTGTTTATCTATGCCACTGTCTTAGATGCTAAGGATGCAGTGTCTTGGCCTTGACTATTTCTGCATTCTTTCAGCTTGTAAATAAATAAATAAAAAGTGACTTGTTTATGTAGAATAACCTATGATACTACTGCATGTTTCTAGATGCTTTGAAGGATTGTGGACTGGTCTTGGTGGGGCCATTTGATGTTTTGTCTGGGAAGCTGAAAGACAGTGACATCAGCGATGCAACAGAACACCTCACACATTGGCGGTACTATTACGACCCTCCAGAGTTTCAGGTGATACCACTAAATCAACATCATTACTTTGATCCAAACTGGTCAAGGAACGCCATATGCTGTGGGGTAACTTGAAACCCTTAAATATAAATTAATTTTTTGGTCGCAGAGCTTGTAAATGAAAAATCAAGCAGCTAACAATTTACCCGCAAAAGCACGACACAAATATTTATTTTGTTTAAATGTTACTAGCATCTGGAATTTGAGTATCTGTTTATTAGTTGCAAGCTACCCTGTAGTGTTGCAGGACAAGGGGTTTTATTTTATTTGGTGAATCAATGTCTTGTGTCATCATACTTTTCTAATATGTTTAAATTTGTAAAATTATTTTCGGTGGTCTCTGTTTCGGAAAGGGGAAGTAGAAGCACAGTCATTTATTCTTGAATGTTCTAGTTAGGGTGTAATGTGTATAGTTATGGCCAGGTGGCCTCGGTAGGAGGCAACAGCTTTGTTTTCTTTTTGTGTTCTAGTTTTTTCCGCGGGAGTTTTGGCGCCGTTTGTTTATTTAATGCGTAGTTGATAATTATACCCTAGAGGGTTCTAGATCATGGAACGAATGACGAAGGTCACGCCACCGAGAACCAGCCAATGAGAGCGCAGCGTGTGGCACCCCTTCGCCCTTCGTTCTGGAATGTTTGCCTCCGCCATGTTGCAGAATAAGTCGTGACACGATCCAGAGCGGACGTGCGCGGGGCTGCGGCCCAAGAAAACTTTATGAAGTAAAAGTTCGGGAGTGAAAAACTTAACATGCACGGGTAGCACCGCGGTCTCTTTTCTTTAACCTTCTTTCGGACAACTTTAAAAATCTACTAAATTCGTTTTCCGCCCGTGCATGTAGGCCGCTAGGTGCAGAGAGCCAGGATGGCTACTCATTCTTCTTCGCCGTGTGTGGCTTCACCGTGTGCTAATTTCTTGCCCGTTTTAAACGCCTGATATAGAGGTGCTGTGTTTCTGCTTACAACTTTCTGTGAACTGGATCTACCGTGCCAAGACTGATAATGTATTTCGTGCCGATGTAAACAATAATATAACAAATCAGAAATATTGGAAAATAGTAAAGTATATTATTTCAGGACGAACCTTTTTTTCTTTAAAATTTCGACGGTGACTGTGGAAATTCAAAATTTGTTCTAAAGCATAACATAACCTACAAAATTAGTGTTAATAAATTCGGGAGTACGTGACCACCGATCAAGAGATATGTTCCAGCGTATAACCTTGCTTGTTTTGGCTGGGTTATTCCCGAGCTAGTACACTGGTCTAGGAGGACTGGTGTGCTACATTTGTGACGAGTGGAGCTCAGGTACCTGTACAAGAGCGAAACGTTACAACCCCACTTGTTTCAAGTATCCCCATTCTACGGTATTGACTCTTATTCTTACTGGCGTATGGTGCATTTCAGTAAAATTTTTTATTTGTTGTGTGTTGTATACTTTTTGTTGTCTTACTGATATAAGATTAATAAAGTAGAAGGAAAAGTTGCAGTGAATGAAAATCTTTCAGGCTCTAAGTAAGCTTGTGTTTAGTTTGGCAGTGAGCAAGAGTTATCTGATTCATAGTTAGTGAACATGGCTGACTGCATCACTTGTATAAATATATTTTCTTAATAACATAGAAAATTTAGTTGACATTTTGTGGACCATTAAAGTAAATATAGTAGTAATAATACTAAGCATAATAATTTACAAGCTTATTTAGAAAAATACCTACCTGCTCTCTCGTCTGTTACTTAACAGTTACTTTTCCGAACTTACAGAGATGTTCCCAATCAATGTCGGATAAAAAAATATCTTGTAATTGTGGCAATTTTTACAGCAGGCGATGAAGTCATGTTTAATTTCTCTGCTAACACTTGCACTTTCACACATGTGACTATTACGTCTCACATTGTAGTCAATAACAAATTTTCAGCCTTTGCTCCAGACATGCATTTAAATTTGCTGTTTAAAGTATTCATGTGCACTTATTTAGTTTTTGTGGAGTCATTTAAACGATAAATACTGTACTGTACTAATTCTTTTTTGTGTGACATGTTTATCTGAATGGCTTTCATTGTATGTGTTTGTGGCATCAGCTCCAAAACTGATGTTTCTAGCTGCATCCATCTTAATATAAAACTGTAATGCCTTTTTCCCAACCTTTGTCACCCACCAAAATAACTGTCAGCACCAACATATGTAGTTAGAATCTATTTGCGATATTAAACACAGTTAATGTCATGTTCATTTTGGAATGTTAAGGTGCCGGTCTACCAGTGAAAAACAGTCACAGTTTAATTTCGATAATCTGACGTTATGATATGGTAGAGGAGGCTTCTGAGTGACTCCTTCCTAAGCCACTAACTTGTATATTAGCTGACGGTCGCTCCAGGCAAGGCTCAGTCGCGAGATAGCTTCGGAGGGGAAGGGTCACGTTACTCTGCTCCTCAGCC
>PNEQ01002365.1:17175-37636 GCA_003012365.1 Medauroidea extradentata
ATACTTACAAATGCTAACTTTAAAATTTTTTTTTGGGCTTATTTAATAACTGTGCTATTTTATGTATGTGTCTAAATGTGGTATGACAGTCATATTATGCGTAGAAAAATATAAAACCCGTCTACTTTATTTAACAACAACACAATTGCTCGTCAAAAACTTAAATAATTTCCCGACAGGTAGTCTACCGCGCCCTTAAGGACGCACCCTACCACAATTCTCATCACCATTTTTTATTTGTACCAGATATTTTTTTCTTATTTTAGACACAAAATGTGACTAAATTTGGCTCTTATGAAATTTTTTTATCTGTCATATTTTTCTCGTAATGGCTTGTTAAAGTAATATTTTGCATGTTTCCGTTTTAAGGACTGCACTAAAACCAACGGATACACCAAACTCAAAAAAATCACAGTGGATAAAGACATTGCAGGCTACAATGTCATGCTCATAAAAATAAATAATAAAAATAATTTGTATTATAAAAAGACATTGAATTTTTTAAATTTTTATTTTCAGATTTAGTATTTTTTTTTAAATACAAATAATTTCTATTCTTTATTTTTAAGAGTGTGACATTGTAGCCTGCAATGTCTTTATCCACTGTGATTTTTTTGAGTTTGGTATATCAGTTGGTTTTAGCGCAGTCCTTAAAACAGAAACATGCAAAATATGACTTCAACAAGCCATTACGTGAAAAATATGACAGATAAAAAAATTTTATTAAGAGCCAAATTTAGTCACATTTTGTGTCTAAAATAAAAAAAACTGGTACAATTAAAAAAAAAAATTGTCACAAAAATTGCTGTAGATGGCGCCCTTAACATGGTGACCACACGTCCTTGAATTCTTGCAATGCTTGAATTGTCCATGATTTTGACGTGTCCTTAAAAATCCTGGAAAAATGCTTGGATTTCCATACTTGTTCTTGATTTTTTTTTTATTTGTTTGAAAGTTGAATAATTGTCTTTTGGTACATGTAAAGATGTACTTCTATTGAAGGATAAGGATTAATATTTTTTTTTATGAACCTGAAACATAACCAATGTTTAGAACAGGATAATAATAACTTAGATATACGTTATATTCACAAAACTGGTATTATTTTAGCGTCTTGGGTTTCAAATACAATGTATTAGGTGCAGGTAACCTTGTTCCAACTGTCATGGTTGCAGTACTCATATTTTCACTTTGAAAAATGGGATATTCTCTATATACGTATTTATATATAGTGTGTGTGTGAAGGTGAGAGTGTAAGTGTGTGTGTGTGAGGGTGAGAGTGTAAGTGTGTGTGTGTGAGGGTGAGAGTGTAAGTGTGTGTGTGTGTGAGGGTGAGAGTGTAAGTGTGTGTGTGTGTGTGTGTGCACATGGTGTGTTCATTGGCAAAATGTAAGCTCTGTAATAAAACTATTTTACTGTAAGCATTAATTTCTCGTATGGAAACCAATTTGTAAAAAAAAATGCAGTGGACACATTTAGTAAGCCCTAATATAAGAAAATTTATGAAATGTGATTCCTCATCTCCTGCAACATCAGGACCATATTTTGAAACATTGTGTAGTTAAAGCAACATGTATGACTGTATATTTGCCACTTCCATTATTGAACCATGATTGTGTCGCAAATTTCAGTCCTCATGTGATTAACACATTTTTGTAATTGGAAAAGAAAAAATATATCACGTAAGTAACTTGGTGTCTAACAGCATTTTTTTTTTTTGTGTGATATATTTGGCAAAATAACTGTATTAACGAAAGATTCTTCATAAATTTAAGGTAATCCTAGTAACTGTTATTGACAATGTCCATAAAGAAGTACAGGTGTTCTTTTCATGAAAATTGGTTAGGTGTCCTTGAAATCCTGGAAATGTTCGTGAATATAAAAATCAGATTTGTGTGGCCAACCCCAACATGGTTAATGTCTTAATATGTTCATACATCCACAAGTTTTTATTCCAGCATTTGAATTTAATCTGACTTTAAAGTGTAGTGTACTTTTGAATTGTATAAACCTGCAAATCAAAATTTATGTTGATATTTTAATTTTTGTGTTTCAAGTTTGGTTTCAAAATTCAACCTAATTGGAAGAAGTGTAGTTATATATAACAGGGTGGCCACCCACCTGGAAAACCTGGAATTATCAGGGAAATTGTGGTCACCTGGAAATATAAGGGAAATGTCAGGGAATTTTTAGTTCATCTGAGGAATGTCAGGGAATTTTCTTGTCTCGTTCATTTTGAGCTTCCGCAAAAGTCATAGAAAGGAATATAATGGAGTTTTGAAAGCATTATAACATTTTTATTGAAAAAATTACAGTTATGTAGGTATGATTATACTCCATTGTCAAGTTCGTAGTTATTTCTGCTGATTGTTTTGTCAAGTTCACTTTTAGTAGTGTCAAGAAGGACTTAAAATATTTATATTTATTGGAAAATATGTTGAATAATATGCCAAAATGTTGTTTTCATACTTGCAAAAATCAGGGAAATTTTTGGTTTTCTATCAGGGAAATCAGGGAAAAATCAGGGAATTTTCTTTGTTGCAATGAGTGGCCACCCTGTATAAATAGTTTTTTTCTTTATTTATTTAGCACAATTTGTGTTAGATGCACAGTTTTAAAAATTATAACACAAAGTGCAGGAGCACGGTGTGTGGTGACATTTTTTTGGAGAAGGCTGAGATTCTATTTGGCTGTCTATGCAAGCTACAAAGAATGTATGTTTGTGCGTTTTCACAAATATACATAGTGTACTATAGGAATTTTCATACGTACAATGTAAATAATGTTGGCAATGTAAGTAAATAATCTTTTTAAGAATAAAGGGGATGGGGAGTGAGTTGCAGCTCCGTCACCCCCTTCCTCCCTTTGATATGATCCTGACAGAGTGTTCGTATTTTGGGGTACTTGGGAAAATAAATCATTTGACATATAATTGTTCATATTGAAAAATAAAACTTTAGTTATGTTAATTTCTTTAGTGTTGATATTTTTAGAAATATATCTTAACATTATGGCCAGACCTACAGTGCACATATAAATATAATCAACAGTCAAATTTTAATAATTTATTTATAGTACAATGATAGTTCTGTGCTATAGTTGTGCTAATGTACTGTACTGTGCATTGTATGCTACTTGTTAGTAAAGCCTGCAGTATTATTGTTTTACATAATGGTGTGGTTGTGGTTGGTGCATGACAGACGGTGCTAAGAGGAGATGATAAGAAAAAATTCCACATGGGGTACTTCAGGGATGAACCAGATGCATCACCTTGCTTTGTGGCCAGTAACAGTGCAGCAGTGAACTGTGTCATTACACCTGTTGCAGAGAACCTGTTTGGTGCAGTTAAGTAAGTCTCCAGGTACAGTCGTTTGCTAGTTTCATTTGAATCTCATTTGGAATAACCATGACAATATAGGTTTAAAAAGTAATAAAAATTGAAACTGAAAAGTTTGATTTGTTTCACTTTTTGCAGCTGCTTCACTCTACATTTCTCATGATACGGCTGTACAGCTGGCATCACATATCTAAAAATAGTTATTTTCCCCACCCCTCGGTAGTCAGTGATAACCAGTAGCTATTGACTCGTTACCCACTCGTCCTCAATACGCCACAAGCGCTTCTGTGACCATTAGCTTTATAGTCTCAGTTTTGTCACATTGCCATGTACTGGTGATCTCATTTACTCAGACTACTATATTGTCTTTCATGTTAGTGTTATTTAAATCTGAATTTATGCATTGGTTTTGTAATTCCCTTAGTTGTAATAACGTTTTGTTTGTCATTAATTATTATTAGTTTTTTTTTTTTAATATATATTTTTTTTGTTTTATTTAGAAGCATTGTTTAGTAACTGAAAGTTAACTTCAGGAACACTATGTTCATGCTCTATTTTGTATCAGTTAGAGGTCATAAATGCCCTTCTTAAGTATTGCAGTATTTAATTCAGTATGTTACTAGTTAAAAAAAATAACAATAAACAGTGATCCCGTATTCTGGAAAAAAGTGCAAATGAAAATAAATTTTTGAGTGTCCTGAAAGTTATGTAGATATGTTTATGCTTAATTTTGTACCGGAAAGATTGTACATGTCGTTCCAGGGTGTTATTTCTTAATTTATTGAGAACCCGTCTGCCTATTAAAATTAAGTACAGTATTTCAATGATCAATACATGTGGCCGTATTATAGTACAAAACAGGTGAAAGTAGATTTCTGCTTCTAAGTGTTGCATGATGGTTGTGCATATGTATTTTTGGTAGTGTAGGGTAGTCAAATGAGGCCTTCTACAGTGTCACAATGTTTTTTGGAATACTGTATGTCGTGTTACACATCGGTAACAACTGCCACTAACAAATGTTTTAACACACCAGTCCCATGGTTTCAGCAAACAGATGTTACATCTCAGTTATTGTTGTTATGAAGAAATTCATAGTAGTAGACTCAAGGTGTTTCAACCCAGAAAAAAATCTCTGACAGTATGATGGAAAAGTTTGGTCCTTTTGTGTTTCATCTGACGATTTATATCAATTCAGATGTTAGTACCTGGCCGCATCCCTGCATTCAAATCTGCAACTAAAATTGGCTAAAAATGGCATTTTAAGATGGTTGTCACTCCAAAAAAAATAACACCTGGATTTGTAAAATACAAAAATAGAAGTGTGAGTTGTCCTGTACTACATGTTATCTACAAGTAAAATAGTGGAGTCACTGCTTAGTGCTTAAAATCCAATAGGAAAAGATTAATATGGAAACGGTACACCAGTTGGGCACTCCGTGAATAAAGGAGTGAGTGAGTGAGAGATTTTGGTCAGCACTTAAGATCAAGGTTTTTAGCGCTGGTGAGGGGTGACATGATGTGAGTATGGAGCAGCGCCGAAATGAATGGACGGGGGAAATGGGAAATCCCCGAGAAAACCCGCCGACCAGCGGCGTTGTCCGGCACAATTCCCACATGCGAAAATTCGAGGACAGACCTCGCCGGGAATCGAACCCGGATTGCCTTGGTGGGATGCGAGAGGTCTGACCTCTCGACCACTGCGACCCCCGCGAATAAAGGAGCAGCAGCTCTTAAGGCATTTCCCTATGTAAACTTTGTTTGTGTGTGTGAGGCACAAAATCGATAAAGCACAAGGTCGTCGCCAGCCAGTGTGTGTAACGCAGTTTCGCCTCTATGTGTAGGCTATTGTCCGAGTATTAAAATAATTTTATATTTAAGTAATAAACTTGTGATTTTTGTGCATAAGACTACCAAATATGAATTTAGTGAGAAAAATGTTAAAAATTTGATGTACGTAGATGTAAATAAGATTTGGTCGCAAATTTACAGAAATTTCTGTTATGACTTCCCCGTACATTATAGTCTTTTTTTCCGGAAATTATGAAGGGTCATTACAGTTAGGTATTACTGTAGTGTGCATCTCAGTTATTGAAGCCAGATTTTTGTAGTAGGGGCCTAGTTCTTTTCAGCAACAGGACTATGAAGACTGCTGTAAACAGAATTACAGGAAACCACAAGTCATTACAGCGGTGTGTAAAGGAATATTTTCTTGAAAATAAGTAAGCATCAGTAGCTTGCCTTTGTAATAGAGACAGAATTTATTTGGGACTGTAGTTTAAAAGATTTATCTCAGCTTTGGCTATCACGATGGTCTTGTGTAATTTCTGTGGCTCTTGCAGCTCGTACCTTGAATCATCTAGGAGAGTGTGTGACCCGTTTCGTAAGATGAAATTAAAGAAGTTGCAAGATAGTCTTCATTCTTGGGTGAAAGGAAAAGGTTTCAACTTGGATACTTCCACAGCAAAGATGAAAGCACGAGAGCATAAAGTAATGGCTCGGACGTTCCACTGTGCTGGGATTGTTGTGCCTTATGACAAGAAGACAGAGATAGGCTATAGACCTCTTACAGTTACTGAAGGTATGCTATATACGTTGAAGATTAAATGTTTCGTAGTGTGTCCTTTTTAAATATTTACAACACCCCTTGTAAATTTTTTTATGTAAATCATTACATTTATATATACTCTGCCATTGGTATCAGTTAAATGAACATGTATTCACAGTTCAACCAATTTATTCAGATTATTCTCGTTTATAGTGTTTCATGTGGCTTTAATACAAGCTGTTAACATATTGAATATGTTATAGTGATAGAAATGTTTGCTAGGTTAGTTTTTTGGTTTCAGTTTTAAAAAATTCAGTTAACGAATACATTTCTGTTTTGTGGCGATTCATTATTTTGTGGGAAAGCATCTTTCAGACCCACTTCAATCCCTGTACATAACAATGTAAATCATGTTCAAGGTTTTTTTTACGAAAATGGTAGTTTGAATTGGTTTTAATTTGTAGATGTATCTTAAACTGGGGTGATTTTGGGTAAGTTAATTTTGTCTCACTCAGTACATAAGTTTTGAGGTCATTTTGTGAAGCAATAGATAGCTGTGACTAAGTATGTATTTAAAATAAAATTTGATCTATTTAGTTAGTGTGTGACGTTTCTTTGCTAAATACCATAAAAACCATTTGGAGTGGGCCAATGTACTCCCAAACAATCAGACACCTAGCCTTAAAGGAAGGGAGGAAGGGAAAAAACTTGAAGGGCATGTTCAATTTCAATATTTCACAAAATAATGCTGAAATTCAGTGCATCGTGCAACATTTAGTGAACACAAAGTCTATTTTCATATGTTTTTTTAGTAAAATTATATTGGAGTAATAATTTTTTTAAACATTAATTTGACACATTCTGAACAATGAATAATGATAATAGTTCCTTTAACACAAAATAAGACATAATCATGAGAACATCGGAACTTGCAGCAAGCACAAAGAGTCCCATTTCCACATTCGTTTTGCAGAAGTAGTGACACAGTTCATGGAAATCTTAATTCATTTGAATATGTATCTGTGTTCTGAATAGAGTGATACATGATCAGTGTGAATATTGTTTGATTTATTTGCGCCCTTATTGAGGAAAGTAGTCTTGTTAGTTAAGCTGTACCTTCGCAGGTTAGTTTACACATGTGATTACTTTAAAAATAAAATTACCCACGCTGCTGAAGGCATGTACTTTTTTAAATGTGGTCACCTACCTTGAGATTTACCTCGCGACAAAAATAATTATGTTATGAACTGCAGAATTGCACTGGCACGCCAATCAAATGTGCTATCATCACTGTGCACAAGGCACTACAGTACTGAACCAGCGAGCAGATTTTCTGTCCTACAAACAGCTTTTTGAATTAGACTTTTATAAATCTGTAATTAGTTTTTAACTAAATTTTTAACTACGATGGCTAGCTGTTTTAAAAACATTCCATCACAGTTTTAACTTTTAATTGTTTTTTTTTTCTTTGGAGAATATACGTATTGTGAACAGGTTTAATTATTTTTAAAAGAAAGATTAAGTGCAGCGAGTGCTTCGCGTAAAAATTTAAACTAAATTTGTTTCATTTTACTAGGAAAATTTAATTTCGGAAATTAATTTAAATAATATTAGAATGTTTGTAAATGCCAACATAGTCAAAACTCCTGAATGTAAGTGAAACATCGTATCTCATAAATATGTGTTTAAATCAACAGTATATAACAGTTGTATTTACATATTTTCTAAGTAAACCGATTTACAAAAGGTGCTTTTTGTTTGCACGCCCAAAAAGGCCCTAGCTGGTACTAATGTGGTCTCACTATACAAGCCAGTTGCAGCTCATGCAGCATCCCACAATGTAGATTTTGATACCTGCGACACAACCAGAGTGGTAAAAGCCTTAACACCATCCATCAATAATGCAGAACTAAGGCGATGGGAACTGGCCCACCAATACATACAAAATCCAGACAGCCACCTGGCCTCAACCTCCGATAACCACAATTCATTTTCAAATCTGCCGCCTACCTCTGTAGTTCACTTCCTGGCTGCTAGATTAACCAATTACCGTCCGCCACATTGCAGTACAGTGTCTTCTCTTCGCCCGATGAAGCCATGCGTGGCAAAACGTACATGTTTCTATTTAATCTAAAGGTGTAATTAGTTGCCTAGTTGCCTTTGTTTCCCTGTATCAAATAAATAAGTTCAAGTCATTTTATTCTGCACACCAGAAGGGGTTTGCTTACTTAAAGACTGGCTGTAATTTACAAAAAAAGGGGGGGGGGGAGGAGAATTGCTATTCTTCAACAATGTTTCATTAATCATGTCTACTTACTTTTTTATTATTGAGTTTTTTTAATGCTTAGAAACTATATTTATGGAAATTAACATTAATTTCAGTTTTACCTTATTGTGCTAAACAATAATTAAAACGTAAAAAAAAAAAAAAACAATCGTTTGGAGTAACCTGGATTTGAACCTGAAGAAAATAATGGGTGGGCAGACGCCTTAGCGTCTGACCTACCGAATGAGTTACGTAATTACGTCTGAAAATAATGTATTTACACTGAAATGCTTTGTAAAATCACAAATTAGTTTATTTTGGACTATTTGGACTTTTAAAATTCTAGTGTGTTATTACTTAGTATTCTTGCTGCCACAAAGTTTCATTTTCTGTATGGTTAGACTGTTTTTCTTTTCTTCCTTTTTATTAAAAATTATATTCGGCCAGCAAGCTGTAAAATACATTTTAACGTGTGTAGCCGCCCGTAGGGCTAAGCATACTGCACATGCGTAATTAGTTTAAGCCAAGGAAGAGTCGCAGATTAGTCACGAATAAATAAAGTTGTGCACCTAAACCCTTATAAAAACGTTTATGAATACCGGTCTAAGGGACGGTCTTACCATTCTCTGAGCTAACCTCCAGGTAGCTACCTTGAAGTTAAACTTATCTGGCACTTTACCTAAAGTCACGTCTTACCACTTGATTGTAACTACTCAGAGGTTAGCTAGAAATGAAGTTAGGTTGCACAGATTGTGTGGTTGTGTCGTGGCTGCTGATTGGTCTGTTGGATCTGTGAATATATATTTTCTGGATGTTATATGTACGACCGATGGCCACACAGAAATAAAAAATAACACCCAGGTGCTAAGTTTATTATTTGAGGTTAGGCTTCTTTCGCCTTTTACGAGTGTTTCGTGAATTGTGTTAAAACCTAAATATAATTTCGAAATGACATAATTTAAGTATTAACATAAATAAATAGTGAAAATGTTTCGTTAGTACCTGTTTCAGTAAATGTCGAGAACATTGAAAATAATCGTCCTTCTAGTTTCCTTGTTTATAATATTTATATTAATACTATAGCGACACCAACAAAGTGCAATTGGACTACGACCACGAGGCAAGCTGTAATGTTCTTAATCACCAACTATTCCCCTTCTAAACTTTCCAACCCCTTTCACCGTCACCAACTGCTCCAAAAGTAAATTCCACTTCACTCCTTCACACTATTTTCGCTCATCGCTGGATATAATTGTTGTTATTCCATCGTCATCTATACTCTTTAAAGGTAGCCTAACTTACCATAGCCTACTTCTCTATTCACCTCTTTGTACTTCTTGACCAGTTTTTTCACTCAACTACCTAGTTTCCTTCAATGAGTTCCACCCCAAATCTTCAGTATCACAGAAAAGTAGGTGAGTTGATAGAAGACAAGGGGATGGTAGGGTAGATAGAATATTTCTAGCATGGATAGAATATTTCTTGAAGGGAAGTGCTCAGAGAGTGAAAGTAGGAAGTTCAATATTGGATGAGAGCAAAGATTCCTCTGGGGTGCCACAGGGAAGCATGTTAGGTTCTATGTTGTGCACCATAATGGTTAATGAGATAGGGCAGAAATTATCAGCAGAATAAGATTGTTTGCTGATGATTGTGTGCTCTATTCAGTAGAGGAAGGCGAGAATAAGTTGCAAGAAGATATTGTGTGGATATGTTCATGGACAGTTAAGAACAAAAAGAGGATAAATGTAAGGAAAACTAAAGTTGTATGATTTACGAGGAACATATTAGAGAACAGGGAAGTCTAGATAGGTAGGGCAGGAAATAGGTAAAGCATCAGAGTAATTGAGTGATGTTATATGAAATCCTTGACTGGAGGAGTCACGTTCAGAAAGTGGTGGGAATGTTGAGAGGAACCAGCGCTGAGAGAGGTGAAGAAGGCCTACAACATCATGGTCAGGCCTGCTCTTCAGTATGCTGCAGCATAGTGAGACCTGATCATTGAAGTGGATGTAAATGAACTAGAGAAGTTTCAAAGATAGGCAGTCAGATGGGGCAGGTTGGAGAGGATAAAGGTTAGTTTCAGGCCATCAGTTATGATGTGCGACATGGGTTGGAAAACACTGATGGACAGGAGAAGTGTGGAGGGACTTGTAAGGATAGTAACGTGTGAAGATGGATGGAATGTACTGGGTGATGGCAGGATGTAGGTATACATGAGGCAGAGGATTCAACAGTAGGAAAACACTGTGAGTCTGTAGGAGGACGGAGAGGGCGTTACAGTTGATATTGGTTAGGACGGTTAAGGAGTGGAACTTGTTGCAGGAAATGGCGGTGTCATTGAAGGGAGCAGGACAGTTTAGAACGGCAGTGAAAGGGATGGTATAAGAGGGTTGGTATGCTTGCCACCAGGCGGTAATCACTTGATATTATATAATAATTATTATTATTACATTAAACTCAACAGCCTGCCCCTACCTTTTCCATCTATCCTTCAAACACCTTGGGCCCCATCTTTGCACCTATTGCAGCTCCTGCATCTCCAATTCCATGTACAGCCCCCACTCTGATGTGGTTGTTAGGCCTCCCCATATCCTCCCACTGCTTCCTTCCAATCCTGTGGTAATTTTCCCTCCTCCAGAGATCTGTGAAATATTACTTCTAAATATCTGAACATCTAACACCTACCAAATTTATAGAGCATTATTTCCTGTACCATCTGGACCAGTCACCTTATCAGACTTAACCCTTTTATTACCTTTCCTACATTCCACTTTAAAAGTGTTTGCTTCCTGAGAGGCTTCCCCCAACAATCATTACTCCAATCATTCAGCTACCCAAACACTGACAAGCACTGGGCCTGCAACCTTTGTTTTATCAGTGGTTGTAGCTTGCCCGTCTGTACCTGTATGCACTGGCATTCCTCTGTCCCTCCTTTTATGTTCCTCTTAAAATAATCAAACAATTTTCCTCCTCTACCCTCCTCCTAAATATTTCCTAGGTAATCATTTGTTGCCTGACAAATATTTCTTTCTAGTTTATTACACATCTGCTTCACCCCTTCCGTGGCTTTTTCCATCCCATCGTTCTTCATTTCACATGCATCTGCCTACACTTGATTTTTTTAACCCCTTTGCTTCCCATTCATGATGCAAAGTTTCCCACTCAGCAACACTCCTCCTCCATGGTATAAATGTTACCATCATTTCATAAATTATCTTCCTAACCTCTCTTCACAAGATCTCAACATTTTCCCCTTTAGACCATTTCTCAAAACTGTCCTTAGAAAACTTCAGTCTCAGCTTATTTCCTTGCCCATACAGCCATACCATTTTATCATTAACCTCCTCAGCATTTTTTCCACCAATCTCCAACTCCACTTCTGGAACGTTGTGGTTACTGGTTCCTTAGAGTACTACCACACCAACAATAACATTCACGGGCCTGAGTGACACATCTAGTAAGGACCCCTCCCCCTTTTTGTTTCATGTAGTAGGTTCCTCTACTGAATGCACCAATCATCAGTTCACTAACTGCACTGTCATTCCCTGCACCATGTCACCCATCCCTTCTACTCACCCAATCCACCATACACCTGGCATATTCAGGTACCCTGCCACAACCCACTGCCTATGTCCAAGTCTATCGATCCTGTCCTTCCTCAATTGTATCCCACCCTTGTCCTGGTGGTGTGTATGCTCCAGTACTGTGATATTCCTACCTACCATCCCTTTTACTTCGGTCACTTACTCTTCTTAGTATTCCATTCCACCAACCCTTCTAACCCTTCCCTCATACATACCATTAGTCTATTCCTCCTCCCCTCCCTATCTCTTCTAAATACTATGTATTTACCCTGCTTACATTCCCTGTTTAGTACCTCTCTCCACATCTCCACTTTTAAATTTGCTCGGTTATACCCAGAAAGCTTGGTTTTAGGGTTAGGGTAATTTTAAAGTATAATAAAAACCAGTTTTACTGACTTGTTTCATTTTCACTTACCACATTACAGGTGCCTCATTTAAGAGTGATTTTGTTGGAATTCTCTTTATTTCATAAGATAGGAGGACTACACACTTAGTTTTAAGTCTTTCTTGAGACTATTAATTCACTGTCACTAATCTGTTGATATTAATTGCTGTCCACATAAATCACACCTACCTCAGTTAACATTTTAATTGCAAATTATCTAGGCATAGCCTAGTTAAATTTATTGTAAAGTCCTCGTACGACTGCCGTGAATGCGCAACACATAAGCAAGCCTACTGAATTATTACAGTAGTAAATTTTATATGATTTTATTATGAATTGCTAAACGAAAGCCACTTGTATATTAGACAAAAGTATTCAGATATGCCTTATTACACAAGTTACAAAAATTATGTGGAATTCAGGAAGCAATTACATAAATTACACCCAGTATAGCAGTGGTTGCGACATGAATTGTGTAGGCCTACAGACAACTGGCAAACACCATGTTGACATATTTCACTTGCATTATATAAATGCCGATTTTCATAAATAAAGCACTGAATTATGTCAATCCACCATACCGTCGTCTAAAACCTAGACATTAACGAACATTTTTTTTATTTTCACCACACTTCAAAACACAACTTCGGCAAATGCTTGTAACGATAACTTTGTGGCAATTTTCCTTCTTACAAATGTGATCCTTCACTTCCTACATAATTCTAAATGTACGATAAGGCTACATAATTTGAAATTACAAGAAACATAACCGAAAATGTCTTATGACGCAAGAAATTAACTTCAACACAGCACAAATAAGGTTAAAAATTAAACACCTGATGCTTTCGTTGCCATATTTAACTGCAGTGTACGCCTTACCCAGAGCTTCAACCTCCCGATAAAATAGCCAGAAATATATCATCTAGTTAGGCCTACCTAGAGTTCGTAAGACACAATTTGTCGTCTACCTAGGAGATAAAATTTACCCAGATGTTACCCAGAAGTGGTAAGACCGACCCTAAGTGTTACAAGTTTACCTATTCGTCTCCCATCACAGCAATCTCGGTTCAGTCCCGGATGGGGTCACTCGTTTTTTGCATCAGGAAAAGTGGTGAATGTTGTAGGTCTGTTGGTTTTCTTGGGGCTCTTCCATGTCCGTCACTGTCGTCATCTCATCTTCACAAGCTCTCTGGATTTTGGATAAGTGCGACCAGAATCTCTGGACGTCATTCAATTTCAGATATAGATAAGTCATGTATAGATTTCAAGTTATCTTTGTTAGTCACTTATAGGATGACATGTAGTGTGCAGATGGTGTGAAAGAAAATAGTTCACAGTCTGTCGTTAACTGATTTTGTGCAAGGAAATCAGTAAAAATACCTAATGTTACTTTCTAACTATCGTAGACTTTCTGATGATTTCTCATACTCGGAAGGAGAGAAAATCATATCTGAATGGGCCAGCAGTAATAGTGGTCATTGAATGTATTGTTCATAATTTTTGTGGAAGACACTTTAATTCCATAATATATGTATATTTGTTATTTTTCTTCAGCATTTGTTAAGGGTCTCTGCGTACCAAGTGTGTAGCCATAAAGTGGAAATGAGGAATCAACGTTAAAGAATTTATGTTTCAGTAAATACATTTTAAATATAATGCTTTCAAGGGCAAAACATCCTAAATGAAATTTCGTAAAATACTGTCAAATTGAAGAACCTTGCAAATTTTTACTATAGTACTTAATGTCTAAAATGTAACATTAAAATTCAGTTTTGTAAAATGAATTAACTAAAGAAATTAAAAAAACAAGTATGTATTATTTTTGCCATATTATTTTGGTTTGGAAGTACATACAGTGTACACTTGTGTATAATGTCCACCTTTTGTACATGTTGTAATACCTATATTTTTGAGGTTTGTTTGTAGATAAGAGTGTGTTAATTGTGATAATGAAATTCATAGTTGAAAATGTTTTGAAATAAATGAGTCATATTATTTTGATTACTGTACTTTTACCTACAGTATCACCAGTGCATAAGTTTTACGTTACATGTTGCCTGATGTCACAACTCAGCTGTTGAAAACTTTTGGTACATGTAGATAATAAATGCAGCTCATGTGTCTGGAAGTACAGAAATTTATTATTTGGCTGTATTAACCTGTTAACTTAAGGCTATCATGAGTGTTGCTTAGAGATAAAATGGTAATAAATTGTTCCAGGCAACTTGAAGAGTACTCTGAAGAGAATTGCAGAAAGTAAGAGTAATGAGGAGCGTGATCGTAACATGGAAGCTCTGCAGCACATCCTGACTGCGGCCAGTATTGCCAACGATGAGTGTGACTTTGGTACAGGACTGGAGCTGGGACTGGATCTGTTCAGTTACGGTCATGAGGTCTTCCATCCCATGGTTCTGCACTTGCTCACCACTGCATACTCCCTCCTCAACAGAGATCCTTTTGCAGATATAGTAAAGGTATGTATGTACTTGTAAATCCTTATGTTGGTAGAGGTTTTTCATTAATTTCATAATTAATCCATTGCTTAACAATGCAGCAACTGTACAGAAATGTAGCAAAATAAATTTAGATTACCATTCAAGGAAAAACAAAATGCTAGCAATAACAACTTATTTTAATGAGACAGGATTAAGGTTGAAGAGGAAGTTACAATAATCCCCTGATCAGATCAGGAATGCTACGTTTATACCGACCTTTGTGTTTTGTAAATGAATTATCATACCTAAATAGTTAATTATAAATTCACTCCCATAAATAATTAAAGCTGATGCTTTACTAGTGACCGTAAGTTGTCAGACACAGAAAGTAAAAATCAGAGTTATGCTTTTTAAGTTTGACTTGAGCTAAACATAATAGCTCCATTACTGATTAACTGGTTGTACCTTCCCTGTTTTAACAATTTTATTAGAAGAATGAATGTGACAAAACCACCTTGTATTTATGAGAACTTTGTATTAATCAGTTGTGTTTTAATGCAGTTTCATTGTATATTATACAGTCAATACATAATTATTTACGTTAAGGTTTTTCTTGTGAGACTCAGCTGGCAGGGTTCTTAGAGGATTTAGTGCAGGCAGTGTGTTAGTGACAGTAACTTGTAAGGATTTTTATGTCTGGTGTGAAGACTCGAAAGTTGGCACTAGTGAGGAAAGAAAAAAAATGGCGACTGTGATAATGTGAGATAGTGCGTGCTCGCGAGTTTGGACGGGAATTTTATGACGTTGTATTCGGTGGCGGGATCCCGCGATTCGGTTTATGCATTCAGTGAACTATGTTGAGATTATGTTTTGGTCCTCCGAGAATTTCAACGATAGTGAAGTGCGTATACGTCAAAGTTGAAGATTTGGTCTCACCGGGCCGGATGCTGAATGACTTCGTAATCGTACGCGTACATTTACCGTGACAGTCGTACAACTATATTAGGCCGTGCCTGATATGCGGTCCGTGACCGCGCGGGAAAGAAACTTGAGAATAGTGTTCAATTTGAAACCGTTGATCGGGGTTTTGGTTTGGAATTCGCTACTTTCAGTGCGATTTACGACGCCATTTTGTGTTATTAGTCATCAACCAAAACTTCGTGCCTAACCTCACGGACATTGGTTCGTGCCCTCCGCATATGTTTACAAATTACGGACAGACGTTCATATTAACGTGTGGCCTACTATACTGGTGTGTAGTCATGTCGCGAATATGGCTACGGGACAGTTGGACGTTAGGTTAAGGTTGGCATGGGACCGAATTATTAGAGTGAAAAACTTGGCTCTACGTCTGGATGGGGATAAGTCGCAAACAGCGTTGTTCAAGGCACACTGTAGGGACCTTGAAAAGTTAAAATCGGAATTTGAAGAAAGTCATGTCGCACTAAGTGTGCAGAATTTATCAAAAAAGGGTTTCAATAAGGATAAGCATGACAACTTGTTGGTGGAGCTCGATGAAGCCTATTACCTAATAATGAAGTATGTTGTGGAGTTGGAGGAGGAAAAATCTAGTAACAACAGTCAGTCTAGTGCTAAGGCAAGTAATGTGAAGTTACCAAAGTTGTCTCTCCCAAGTTTCGATGGTCAGGTCACCCAGTGGAAAAGTTATCGTGATTTGTTTAGTTCATTAATACACACAAATGCATCTATAAGTTCTGTTGAAAAATTCTAATATTTGTTGTCATCATTGTCAGGGGAACCTCTTGGCTTAGTTTACGGTTTGCCATTAACTGAAGAAAACTATGCGTTAGCATGGTCTGCATTGACCGACCGTTATCAAAATGTGAGGGTCATAGCAACAGCCCATTGGGACAAAATAATGCAGTTTCCCCCTATAAGATCAAATTCACCATCTAAGTTGAGATTATTGTTGGATACCATGAAAAGAGAACCTAGGATCTCTAGAGATATTAGAGTTTCCACTTAAGGAATGGAGCTTCATACTGCTTAACATGGCTCTGAGCAAACTTGACCCAGAGACAAGGGAGAGATTTGAGTTGGCTCATGCAGGTACAAGGCTGCCTACCTTTACCCAGTTATGTGACTTTGTAGAAGTGCAGTGTAAGGCACTTTCAGCTGCACAGTTACCAAACGTATCATTAAAGCTACAGCTGCTCAGGGGGCCTGAGACAAAGGAAAATCGTCAAACCTATGCCAAAATGTCATTGGTAGTCAACACTAAGGTCCAGCGTTGTGTTCTGTGTCAAGCAGAGCATTCTATATACAGGTGTCCCGTCTTTCTGAGTAAGAATCCTGACCTGCGTAGAGAAGTTGTGAGAGTGAACCACCTGTGCTTCAATTGTTTGAAATCTACCCACCAAGCGAGAAACTGTTTGTCAAAGACAACCTGTACACTCTGCAACCAGTGGCATCATACTCTCTTGCACAAGCCACATTCAGTAGCTCCTGAAGATTCAGGCCAAGTATTGTCTTCAGAGCAACCATGTTCAGAAGGCTCTAAAACTGATGGTGATGTGCAGCTTTCACAGGATCAGCTGTCCACAGAGCGGGGACAGGCTCTGAATACTCCAATACATTCACTTACCAGGTCGACCTCAACCATCACAACAGTGCTTCTAGGAACTGCTGTAATACATGTGGAAAATGGATGTGGCCAATTTGAACCAGTTAGAGCATTAATAGATTCTGCGTCACAATCATCTTTTATTACAGAAGAGTGTGCATTGGGACTAGGACTCCAGCGTCGTAGAACCCAAGTTGTGGTTAAGGGATTAGGATTGGATTCAAATACCCAGATTGGTAAAGGTACAGTAACATGTTTGTTAAAACCAAGTAATTGTGATGGACCACAGCTGGCAGTAGACACTATTAGGTATTCTGCGGAGGATTACATCAGAAATGTTTACTGTTGGCCTCCCAATATTGGTAGAAGAGATGTATCCCGAGTTACAGTTGGCAGATCCCACATTTGCTACTCCAGGGCCCATTGACATGTTACTAGGTGCAGAGCTGTATGCAGACATTGTGGATGGTAGACTGCGTCCAGCAGCTGCAGTCGGATTGCCAGCGGCCCTCGGCAGCATCTTTGGATGGATCCTCATTGGTCGCGTCGACTGCTCAAGCCCTGAAGTGTCATCAGTCACATCCTTGTTTGTACAAACAGGAGCATCCCTTGATGCAATCATGAAAAAATTCTGGGAGGTGGAAGAGCCCCCAGCAGCTTGCCATAAGGATCCTGATGAAGTTAAGTGTGAAAGGCATTTTTGTGAGACCCATGGTCGCGATAACAACGGCCGCTACATTGTGAGATTGCCATTTAAGGAAGACAGTTCTGAATTAGGAGACTCCAAGCAGCAAGCTGTCAACCGCTTACAGCACTTGGAAAAACGCTTGGTACGTCTGCCTGACCTGAAGCGAGACTACGCTAACTTTATGAAGGAATATGAAGACCTGTCACACATGGACAGACTAACTGAAGTTCAGTCTGATGTAACAAGCTACTACATTCCCCATCATTTTGTGAGAAAGGAATCCAGCTCGATTACCAAATTGCGGGTAGTCTTTGATGCTTCCGCTCCGTCCTCGCCTGGAAGGTCCCTAAATGACCTGCTATACAAAGGACCAAAATTGCAGCAAGGGATTGTGGATATTGTTCTAAAGTTTCGGACACACCCAATTGTCTTTGCCACTGACATTAGCAAAATGTACAGACAAATTTTAGTACACCCTGATGACCGCCACTTCCAGATGGTATTATTGAGGGACTCGCCTGACAACTCCATAACTGAATACAAACTGAATACTGTGACTTATGGAATATCTGCTGATCCTTATCTGGCTACGAGATCTTTGCGCCAACTAGCACTGGATGAAGGTCATAGATATCCGGCAGCAGCAGAAGTACTTCTCAGGGACATCTTTGTTGATGACATTGTTACAGGGTCAGATACTGTCGAAGATGCCCTCTACCTTCAGTCCAATCTTGTCAACTTGTTGCAGCTTGGTGGGTTTGAACTGAGGAAGTGGTCAAGCAACCACCCACGCCTGTTGGAAGACATTCCAAGCAGCCATCGGGAAGTCCCAATTACCTTTGATGATACAGAAAATGAGGTAATAAAAGTGTTGGGTATGGAATGGGATGCCACTGTTGATAGTTTCTCATACCATGTGCAACCACTTGAATTGACGTCAACTAAACGTGCTATTCTGTCGAACATAGCACGCATATTTGACCCCATGGGTTGGCTCGCACCAGTGGTTTTCTGGGCCAAAGAATTTATGCAAGGTTTATGGACCCGAGGAATTGGATGGGATGACCCACTCCCTAACGAATGCATCAAGTCATGGCATATGTTTGTTGCTGAGTTTCCGTTGCTGACACACATAAAGATATCACGACATATCTTGCCTATAGGTTGCAGTGACCTTCAGTTGCATGGCTTCAGTGACGCTTCCCTTAAAGGTTATGCAGCTGCAGTGTATCTCAGACTTACTGACCCTGACGCGTGTCCGTTGCGCTAGACGTTCTGGGTTGCAAGTAAGATTGCTGAATGCGAGTAGTGTGTGTCTCTAGAAGACCTTTGAGGTAAAGAGCATGAGATACTGGGGTGGTTCTTCTAGAGTAGTTAGTAATAGAGTTATCCTCGACCCAGCGAGTGACTACTGGGTGAGCCAACAAGAACAAACTCTACTTGCTAGCGCAGGGTGTCATCTTTACATAATATAGGGCAAGGCAGGTATCACTCACCTTGTATTTGATATCAAGGTTTGGTACACAGGTTAATCTCATGAAAGGAGAAAACAAGGTACAGTAATTCATTTTCATAGGGTGTTTATATTCACAAACATAAGTTACAGCACTTGTCACAGCATAATGGTTTTAACACTTCTAGGGTACCTACACGGTTTACAACATGGGTTTGTGTCTGTCACAATTTGAGGACATACATTACAACACTGGGATCTCAATATGAGATACAGCAACAGGGTATGACAATAATAATGATACAACTTGGAAATACAATACTAGTTCCACAGGACATATTATGATGCGTACTACTTTACATGGCACTCCGGGCCGTTCAAATACTGGGCAAGAATTAAGGCCTTACTTGTGGCCGAAACTGCGTAGCGATCATCTCTTTGATCCCGAGAGGTTTACAATATTCATAGCCTCTTTTACATAATGGCGCTGCGGCCGTTTGAACAATACTGGACTAACATAAGTACGTTATTACTGGTAATTAAGCTGCGATCTCTCTGATCCCTGGGAAAGTTTACTACATTCCGTAACTTTCAATAAATTTTACGAGACTGGGGAGTGTAAGCTAACACTTAAAGACTGACAACGAGCATGGATGCGAAGTATTAGGCATAGTGGCTTGAAGAGCACACAGGTTAGGTTACCATGCTAGGAAAGTTAAGTCTCAACTCATAAACATGAATAAGTCGTCCTGGCTAGGGTGGTGGGTTGAGATATGGGCAGGACCCAGGGCTCCCTTCGCAAGAAGCCGCTGGAAGGTTCGGGGTGTTCCCTTTACAAGAAAGCTGTCCCTGGATGTAGGTAAAGGTCGGAGGGTTCCATTTTCAAGAAAGCTCCTCCAGGAGATAAGGTAGTATGGAGGGTTCCCTTCACAAGAAACAGCCTCCGAGATTAGAGTGGGGCGTTCCCTTCGCAAGAAACAGTGCCCGAAAGGATGAGAGGGTTCCCTTTGCAAGAAACAGCCTCTCAAGGAGATTGGGGCGTTCCCTTCGCAAGAAACAACGCCCAAAGGGATGAGAGGGTTCCCTTTGCAAGAAACAGCCTCTCGAGGAGATTGGGGCGTTCCCTTCGCAAGAAACAGCGCCCGACGGGATGAGAGGGTTCCCTTCACAAGAAACAGCCTCTC
>PNEQ01002366.1:6023-16268 GCA_003012365.1 Medauroidea extradentata
ACCGGAGCATGGAAGGGGGTGGGGGGAAGAGTGGGACAGAAGCCGCACCACAAACTGATAACAAAAGTAAGTGGCACGAATCACCTTTACTATAGTCTGTGCAAGCCTGGTTCACACAGGCAAGAAACTTTCGCAAGCCTGCTCCACATGATCTTGCTGTGCAAAAATTTTTAGTTTTTCATAAAATATTTAATAATTTTGTAATTTTTTGACGGTTTCTCAAAAATACCTCGCTATAATAGAGATCTCTCTATAAGCGAGCTCGCTATAGCGAGATCCTACTGTAATTAGGTAATAGTACACTTTTAGTAGAGTGGGCGCCATGTCGCTACATTTTCTTTGTCCTGAACAAAATATTTTACACATTGACATGTAACGTTAATATTTTAACCGAGCGATAACGTTACGTCACAGTGCACGCCCGCGATTATCTTTCAGTCGGTCTCAAGGCAGAGCAGGCTAACGCGCTGAAGAGGACAGCTGCTGTGTCTGTGGTATTGATCGGTGCATACACGCGCAGCCATCTTCTGCACTCCCCCCCCCCCCCCCCCTCATGATTGTCTATCCC
Source organism: Medauroidea extradentata (assembly GCA_003012365.1). NCBI lineage: Eukaryota > Metazoa > Arthropoda > Insecta > Phasmatodea > Phasmatidae > Medauroidea > Medauroidea extradentata. The sequence goes on from PNEQ01002366.1 coordinate 6,592, forward strand.
GGCCGGTCGAGCGGCTGGCCGATAACAAGCAGGCGGCGACACAGCACGTAACCTCACAGCGCGTGACTTTCTAAGCGTTCACGGCATAAAAGAAAAGCCCAGAGAGTAGAATACACTATGGCCTTTTCTCTAAAAGACGCCTGGTCATAAATGTTGTTTATAGCTAAGTTTAAATGTAAGATTTATTATTGCTTAAAATGACTGAACATGGGCTTAATGCGAAAACGGCCTATTTTGACATGTAGAAGTTCCAAATGGGTCCGAAAACTTATAACGACCACCTCTTTATAACGACCCTAATCTCGGGAACTGTGAGGGGTCGTTATAAAGAGGTTTTACTGTAATAATTTTTTTAAGCTTAAGTCAGAGTAGATATCACAAATCTGTTGGCAATTTTGTTCAGAATGGTTTCTAATGTAAGAAATTGTACAGTTTCAACTATTGAGTAACTTTTGTTAATCCCATAATTAGCTAAAACCACAGTTTTTATTGGCTAGACAAAATTGGTCAACATTGTGAAAACTATTTAAACAGAGCTGTCTAGTAGATTTATGACATACCATGCTCTCATTTAGGCTTGAAAAATAATTACTGCAATAGAAGTAGACACAGGAAGCGCTGTCTTAAAATCTACATTGCAACACACAACAGTGAAATCTTGGTAAGTCAACAGCTCTCTCGTCTGTATTGAAACATTGCAAAAACTTTCATTTTTTTTTTTTTATAAACAAGACATTTTTTTTTTCCCCCAAATATTCACAGTAAATATAAATAAATTGCAGTCAACTGATACTGATGAAGTTCAAGTTTACGGTGGTATGTTTTAAAACCCTGCCAAACGCAATGTTATCACAGCGACTAAAGGGCCAAGGGACTCTACAGAGGGGAAAGGGGAATCTGCAAGACTTAAATAGAGGACTTGCTGTACCTGAATAGGATTCTGTCTTATTAATGTACAAATAATGTGCAGCAACATCTGTAATCATATCTGTGTATTACTAAAAACAATGTATGGTAGTATGTTATTTATTTTTTCAAAATATGGAAACAAATAGCTGGTACTGTACAATCATCAAGCTTTTATTACAATTTATGGGTATTCAAAGATAACTGCTTTTATAAATTAACTATACAGCATACACAAACACAAGTCTTTTGTCATCATATTAACATTTGTATATGCATAAATTCCATTTCCCATTTTGTTGTTAGACATCGTACAAGCATTTTCATGACTTTACAGGAACGATAAAAAATTCACAGCTACGTGCTGTAAAACATACAAAATGGTGTCAGGTTTTCGGTCCTGTAGGTTTTATTAGGTAGGAAAATGAATTTTACACAAAGAAAGAAGTTATTATACTTAATACATGATATCTGTTTTTACTAGGTAGTCAATTTTATTTTATAATAATAATCTGATACAAGGTATCAACTCTTATCCGACAATTTTCTTTCTTCGCCTTTTCCTCATTATTACTCTTCCACATTCACAGCTATCTCCCATCATACTTCACTTTCTCCCCCTTACCCTATACCACCCACCACTTTGCCTGCCAACCTTACCCACCTTTATCTCTCACTCCTCTTCCTACCACTTCTCTCTCCTTCCCTCCTTTTGCATAATGTTACCCTGTCCTCTCTGTTTCCATATCCTTTCCTTTCTTCCTTCTCATCACTACGCTAAACCTGCTGCCTTTGCTCATTTCATCTTTCTACTACTTCCCTGCCACTTGCTACAAACACTCTGGCCCCTCCCTTGAACCTTACCTTCCTCTAACTGTCCCATCCCTCTAGTTCACCTGCTCCTATTTCCTTCCTTTCCTCCCTCCCAACCTTTTTCCTGCTAACTCTTCACTTTTTGTCCTCTCACTACCCATTCCCTCCTGTCTTCTCACCACCCCTTCCTCCATCTCCCCTCCCACCACCAGCACTCTCCTCTCCCATTCTCCCTTCCCCTCACCAGCCACAGGTAATTTTTCCTTGTCTATGTCCTTTCCCTGGTACCACTTCTCCATGCAACGGTTTCTCTCTTTCCCCTTCTTCCCACTTCCTCACTGATACTTTCTTCCCTACATTCTCTTAATCCATAATTTTAATTAAAATGTTTGTGAAGCCTAAAGGTCCGTAAGATAGTGTAAATAGTTGGATGGGTCATGCACAGTATTTTGTGGCCAACATACCGCCATAGTCTTGAAAGCTGCACAACAACTGTAAATTGAAACATCTTGGATAATTGGAAGAATGAAGACTTCTTTTAAGAAAAACAAATACACACAGTGATTTATACTAAAATATACTAACACAGCACAATAATTAGTTCCATATTTAGAAATAAATATGTAAGAAATCAGTTCACTTAATGGCAACTAAAGTTTACACCTTGACATTTGTAAGCTAGAAAAAACCATTTCCAGCACAGTATCTTCCATAACTCAAACATTTCTTTCCACTGGTACAGTATAGTATATCAAATCTAAGTCCATATGGCACAGGCAAAACTGCTTACATCACTAGCCTCACTGAACAGCTTCTCGCAGCACACGCTCACAGCGCGGGCATGGCTGACCCTCTTCGACTGAAGTATACCTCCTACATCGCTCACAGAACTTGCCCTCACTCTGCGACACTTCCACCAATATCTCGGTTGCAAACGACTCCTCAACCAGATGAACCTTGGAGACCTGCAGCAGCTCTGTTAGCTGGGAATCTGAACTCTCTGTCTCTGGCTGGAACATCTGTATCATATAACGTGTTACACGTGTTGTGGTGTCAATTATATTTTGAAAAGATGTGAACTTGGATCACTATATGATGAATTTCTGTGATCAACTTGGATTACTTTTCGAACACCTTTAGTTGAAATTGTGTTCTGCATGTGTTAACAGAATGACTTCATAACCTTATGAGGCGGCTCTTGATGGCATATTTTTCTTTCACATTTGTGTTTTGCGCCTAGTACGGTTAGTGATTTTCATTTGCTTGAAACACTGAATCCCCAATTTTATGCACGCCCTGGGTTTCCATTCATTATATTCCTAAAATCTGTAGGGGTCAATTTTGCACCTCACCTTATCATCAAATTTGAAAACTGAATTTTTTTCTGCAAAGTGTCTCCAGTCAGGTTGTGATTTTTATAGTGTTTTGCGAAAAAATAAGGCAAATAATAATTTAAATATAAATTTGTATCAATGTACAGGCATAGTCCAATTAAATTATACTTCTGAATGGTAAATATAAAGACCCCTGTGACAATTAATTGAGAACACCGGGCACAAAGCACCTTCTCGTGAGCTCATACATGGTAAAATTCCATAACGTATAAAACTAAGGCAACTAATAAATTAAATAAATACACATTAGTATCAATAGACAAACATCTTTTGATTTTGATTGAAAGCACACATCTGAATGGTAGATACAACCGAACCTTCTCTCTCTCTCTCTCTCTCTCTTTTTTTTTTTAAAGTTTTATTGTGAGTGCTTGATCCTAGTTTCATAGGATTTTGTATAAAGTAAGGCAAGTAATAATTCATTTTATGGAAAATAAGGTACACACTGTTTACTGCACTAGTTATTTTAGTTCAATGTTACCGGTATACATATAATAAACAATCATGATATAAAAGGGTTTGCAATACTTGGACTTAACATATCTGATTGTTTCTTGCAATAGGACAGAATAAAATACACTACAGTACGTTATTCTGTCCCACTGCAAGATACATTCGAAGACATCAATTCCCTGTATACATAAGTCTGTTTGAAAACCACAACAGCACAAGACTTGGACTTTTCAAGTCACCAAAAGAAACCAAAAATAGTGATGTATGCAACATTTTCTACTGGAGGTCATGCAATTGGTGTACATTCATTTGCGACATTAAAATAGTTAATTAAAATTTTACTGTTAACACCCAGGTACCATACAATCCCTATTTTTGGTCGAAAGAGAAAAAATTCAGTGATTTTTTAATTTAATTGCTGCCTTTGTGCTATACTGTGGTTGGTAGTTGTGCCCAGACAATCTGACTAATCAGAAACAACATCCTCGACGAATCCAAACTGTCACTTATGCCACTTTTAAAGAGTTGCCAGTTACATTTTTTCCAGATTGCTTGCTGATCAGGAGTGTTGATAGTGCAGCCTTTTTCTTTATACTTTCACTAGGCTCAAACGTTCACAAATCCACAGTAATAGAGCTTATCTTTATGAGCCTTGATGTGTGCAAGAAAGTTAGCTGGTCATAGTCTAGGGAAAGGAATAAAGGTTGGATAGCTGCTGAGTATTATTTGCTAGGAGGTGAGGATATTGATTGACAGTTTCCAGGAACCGTGTTGCAAGTTGTTTCCAACGCAGAGGTTTGAGAAGAATGTAAGGGAGTGGCTGTTTGTTTGTGTTACCTACTCGACACATTTTGTTCTGCGGAAAGAAGAAAATACTGCCAAAGTACTCCCTGACAATCTATAAACACAAGTAAGGAAATTTATAAAATTATGGTCTAGTTACGTAATATGTAGAATGGCGACTGAGACATTTTTTCTTTCATGCGTCATATGTTAACAAGTCAACTCACGTCTGCTTATGGAAAAGCAGTTCTCAGTTGAGTGCAAAATTCAGTATCAAAATGAAAAAGTGACAAACTTCAGCGGAAAAATGTGTCGTCCCTTTGTGTGTGTGTGTGTGTGTGTGTGTGTACTTATTTACAAGTATCAACTGTAAGTACTTGTACTTCTGTCTGTTACATTACTTTGTTAGCCTAGCGATTTATTTCCTGCCATTCTAACCGAAACAAACCTGTGACTTGAGAGAGTGTATACCTTAAGTTTGATATCTTTACCATGAGTGAGCCTGAAACTGCTGCGACTGTAAGACCAGTGTGTAATTCTAGCTGTCACTGTCTCGTTATCTGTGAAGTGTAAGCTTGTGCCTTCAAAGGAATGAAGGGTGGACAAACATTTGGTGTAGAAATGCCCATGTGCTGAATGTTGTGCTGTGGCTGCTGAAGTGGCAAGCCACGCCATAGTTTGTAACATATATAGATTTTTTAATTATGGCATTAATAATAATAATAGCAATGTTAAAACTCCTACATAAAGTATCTGTGGTATAAATAATAATATATTTTAAGTTGATTAGCTAAGCAATTCAGTTTTTGCCCAAAGTAATTGAAATTTTTGGCCAATTTTTACTGCGTTCCAGAGAACATGTTCGTAATCGTAAAACTGCTATCTTTGATAAATCAAGGGTTCATAAAATCGGGGATCTATTGTATTCTGATATTGTAAAACTAATTCAATTCTGTGGTTTAGCACAATTTGCTATCCTAATTGTTACCCATGTATCCTTAGTTCTGTCAACAGGGAAATCTCATGAAACATAATTTTGCAATTTGAAAGGCTACTGTGAGCAACTTACCTTGAGTATGTTAAAATCATCACCATTGGCTCGCACAGTAGCTGCCATCTCCCATGTGTTCCCAGGCACCAACTTGTTGACTTGTCTTCGAGCAGTCAGGGCAACATCCATGACACTGACGACACTGGGGTCGTTCCAAGAATTTGGCAGCTCCAGTCTTCCTGATCGAAACACTGACTTCTCGCCTGTGTGACAGGACATAACTTAAGTTACATGTACTGTACGTGATACATAGTGTTTATTTTCAACTATACTGAGTTGCTCATTCATCTGCAGTGTTAAATATTGATTTGATGTATCCTCCTCCCCCCACATATACAACTTTTTCTATGAAACTTATGTTTTTGCACAATACATAAAATCCCAATGTATATTGTTTCCATTAATAATGTTTTTTTTCTGGTTATAAAGTTCCTCTCATTTGTTCCCTAAAACAGTTTTATAATAGGAAATTACTCTCTTATAATAGTTTTACATTTATTAAGCAGATATTTTTTAATTCCTTCAGAAATTTTATAACTGGATTCTACTGTATTAATGGAAGTAAATCATGTTAGCACGAATCAAAACTGATTGATATAGATAAATGAAACCTCATTATGAAGAGATTGGCTAATAACACCCCCTTCACTAAAAACAAATTTTATGTGTACGTATCATATCTTTATAATAAGTGTATATTGTGTGGATGAAACACAGCTTTTGTTGGCATTCACAGTTCTTATAATGAGGTTCCACTGATATACAGTAAATTGTATTTAAAGTTTACTACGCAATTTTTGTACTATTGTACGGCTGAAAAATTACAATTAACAGAAAGGAAAACTTCAGCAGGGCCTTTAAAAAAATATGCTTACAATGCCACAAAAAGCCTATTAATTTACATCAATACAGACATCTTCCTTTTTAAAACAATTCTAGATATGACCTAAGCAGCATCTGCTTTAAAAAAAAGTTTTGCTGAGAAACATAACAGTATACAAATTTAAACACAGTACAGTATTTATAATTTCAAGGAAAAAAACCAATGTAAAAAATTAAGTTAGGAGCATAAGTTAAAGCAAAAGAGAAATACTTCAAGTTGACAAATTACAACTTTACACATGCAAGCAAGCCAATTACACTTGCGAACAGTAGTGCAGAGTGAACACAGACTGGCAGACATTACATTACCTGAGAACTGAGGGTGGTGCAGGTACACTTCCTCAGCGAGATGTGGCAACACTGGAGCGATACTACGTGTCAGCACATCCAGGATGTGGTACAGGACAGTCTGACATGCTCTGCGACGTGGCTCGTCTTTCAACTCGCAGTACAACCTACACAGATAGAGAACAATAACTGCGTAAGTTCACAAAATGGATATCTTATGACTACTGCAATTACCTTTCAGCAAGTTTAATAAAGATAACTGGGAATCAAACCCAGATTGCTCATCCACAAAGGATAAATAACATTATGTGCTTCCACAACACATACTCTATCAAACATATGCAATTAAACAATAATGGTTTGGAAATTTACAAACTAAAGAACTAAATGTTTCTCTGCATCAAGGATAAGTTTTATTTCATACAAAGCAATATATAAAGTTTACTGACAATAATCCAGCACAGAATGAAAAGAAGTAAACTTAGAGTAGAAAAAAGGAAACAATTAACATTGTTAAAGGAAAGGTGTGAACTGAATGTTAAAGATTTTGGTTGAGATTGTAGGTACTTTCAATAAAACTCTAAGAAAGACCTATACTAGTGAAGTGCTTAATTAAGGCCATCATTTTACCAGAATTAAAATGAGAACGTACCTGTCTTTGCACAGACTGCAGTAAAGATTGGAGACTTCATTTACCAAGTAGTTCAAGATTCTGGTGCAAACACTATTGTACTGGTAGTTCTCATACAATGCTGTCACCTGTTGGTAGCAAATATTACGTCAAAAACTGTTCCTCCGGTTAAATGGGTTCTTACTTACTGAAAACAAGACCAGTTCTAAAAGAACTGCAAGTCAGGCATGATACATGCTGCTTGGTTACTAAATACAGACTCTTAAAAGTTGGTGTAAAACATGTACAAGAGCTTAACAGTCACTGCTTGCAGATACAAAAATAACTGGACAACCTGTTTCGGAGGGTGAAAGACTGCAACATTTCTCTCGCAAGGCTAGCCAGCAAAATGTTATGATCATGATACACCATAACAAAGTTTATACTGTTGTCATATTATGTGCAACTAGTATACACTTGGAAGAACCAGGCTGTGGTCATCATCGTTTTTGCTGGTACAGTATATTTTCCCAAACATTGCATGGTCAAGGCATTATGTATACTCAAAGCACTAAACAGTACTACAGACCTTTCATAAGGATGCAAGCTACTGCAATCCTTGCTGCATACCTAATCACCTCTATGTGCAAGCTGCATAAGTGTCATCCAGTCATCTCGTGAGCAACTTGTCTAAACGTGCCTTCAAGTGGCCATATAATAATGACAAATTTATGATTCATAAAGATGATTACAAAGTTTCAGTATGAGAAACTTAACAGCTGAAACTGTCATTCTCGTAGCATACATTTAAAAAAACGGAAATATCTCGTCCATCAAACCTGTAACAACACTAGTACAGTATTCATGAACAGCCATCACACAGACACGTGGCGACAAAGCACACACCTCAATGTGCAGTTCCCGCAGTGTGTGCAGCAAGTAGCGGTCCAGTAGGTAGAACTCTTCATTGCCCGAGTGTGCAGCTGTGTGGTCATGGATGGCCCCCAGTAGGAACCTGAGTACACTGCGCACCTTCTGCACGTTGTCTGCGCTGCTCTGGAGTGTGCCCTGGCTCACTGGGATGTTGGCGTGCTGAGTAGCATGACAGGCCACCCACCACCTAAACAATTATCCATACTACTTCCCACTGGAGAAGATAGTGTTTCAACATGGTGCGTCATAACATGGTACCACAAATTAAAATGTTTTCAACTAACAATAATCCAAGTTGACGTCATCCGATTGAAAAGGTATCGCTACAAAAGCCAGTACTTGCATGAAAATAAATTAGCAGTTCGGAGTACGCAATGCACAAAAACTGACGTAAGCCATGCCGGCGAAAAAGTTTCTACATATTGCTTTTAGGTAGCGTGATCACCGACCTTTCCGGTGATGTGAAATGTACTTTTTATGAAAACACATTGTTCAAACAAAATTACATATATGCATAAAGTTAATTGTTTTAACTATGTGCAGTGTTAAAACTAGTTAAAAAAAATTAATTTCAGTCTAATATTGACTGTGGTCATGTAAAAATGTAAACTTGCCATACGCGGTCATCACAGGGTTTGTCTGAGCGGTGATTCGGAGAGTTAAAATGGGTGCCAGCTGGCCAATTCCAGTTTTTACGGACCAGCACGAGACACTTGAAATGTCAGGGTCGCTGTCGACTGCTGGCCCTGTACCTTCTGTGCTGCTGTTAGGTGAATGCTGTTGAGATTGAATATTGGAACCTATTATGGATTGGTCCACCCCAAAACACCTACTGAAAGTAGTTGGAACTGGGCTGTTGGACATCCAGTACACCATATGTAGTTTTGGTATGGCACAGGATGAGTGGATTCTCCAGGTAGAGGGAGAGGAGTGGGCCGATACCTCCGAAAAGGAATGAGCACCAAGAAGTAAAGACTAAGAGTGGGCCACTACCTCCGAGGAGGAGCGAGCACCAGGAGGAAAGAGTGGGCTACTACCTCCGAAAAGGAGCGAGCACTGGGAGGAACAGTGGGCCGCTACCTCAGAAAAGGAGCGAGTACCAGGAGGAAAGAGTGAACTACTACCTCCGAAAAGGAGCAAGCACTGAGAGGAACAGTGGGCCGCTACCTCAGAAAAGGAGCGAGCACCAGGGGGAAAGAGTGGACTACTACCTCCGAAAAGGAGCGAGCACTGGGATCAACAGTGGGCCATTACCTCCGAGGAGGAGAGAGCATCAGGAGGAAAGAGTGGGCTACTACCTCCGAAAAGGAGCGAGCACTGGGAGGAACAGTGGGCCGCTACTTCAGAAAAGAAGCGAGCACCAGGAGGAAAGAGTGGGCTACTACCTCCGAAAAGGAGCGAGCGCTGGGAGGAAAGAGTGGACTACTACCTCCGAGGAGGAGCGAGCACCAGGAGGAAAGAGTGGGCTACTACCTCTGAAAAGGAGCGAGCGCTGGGAGGAACAGTGGGCCGCTACCTCAGAAAAGGAGCGAGCACCAGGAGGAAAGAGTGGGCTACTACCTCC